>JACATO010000822.1:25000-28919 GCA_018389105.1 Nautilus pompilius | reverse complement strand
TTTATGTATGACGCTTAATTAATTATTCAATGTTTCTAATGATGATAAAAAAAATGAAAATCCAAAGTTGTTGATATATCACCAAAAACTGGGACTTTAAATATTTGTATTTTTTTAATATAAATTTGCAGAATTTCTTTATTAGTATTTACACCTTTAATACTATGTGTAAATTTTTTTAAAAAATTCTAATCAGCTTCCTATAATATTGCATGGTCAGTAATTTGTTTTTACACGATTTCGAAATTTCAAAATTAGCTATTAGTGTACTGTAATCCAATTCTATTAAATTGTTCGCAGGTATTACCTTCACTTGTGCTGTAAGCCTCTCTTTTATCCAAGCAAGTCCGACTGTTATCTTCTTTGCGAGGGGCCCCTGTCCTGACTTTTGAGGTCTAAGGACGCCTCACAGCGGTAAGCCTGAAGGGGAGAGGCACGAGGTACCAGTCTCGGTGACAAAGCGAGTTATTTGGATTCGGTTGAACGCTCTTGAGCTGTGGCCGCAGCGCGAGCCGGTCTAGAGTTACCCATTAATAATTTCATCGGAGTTTCTCTAAACTGAAAAAAAAAAAAAAAAAAAATTTTTTTTTTAGCACTTTCAAAGCGCGTGAGGGCGACGCCCACAGCTCTCTTGTCAAGAAGATCACAACATACATTTGTGGGCGTCAGAGTTGTGCATGATGAAAGGTATCTGACATCTCTGCTTCTGTTTCTTTTTTTTTCCTACTCTCTTTTCAAAAAAGAGCGAACAACGCGAGACGCTTTATTGAAAAATGCCGATATTTATTTATTTCTTATAGGGAAGAATTCGATCAAGTATGCAATTTTTAAAACTAACTTCATCATTGAAGCTTAATCGTATATAGTGATGGGTTATTCCATTTGGTGCTCCGGTAACTCAGTCCCGGAATTCTACCGATAACACAGAGGTGGGAGAAACACACGACCGAAGGTCCAAGCCTGTCGCGGGGAACTTACAATAACTTCGTGATATTATTTCGTGTAACCAAAAGGAGGAGAAACGCCTCGCCAGCACTCGCCTCCTCGTCTTCGGGAATAGCAATGTAATATCTTTGTACCCGAATAATTATCCAGCATATTTAGAGGAACAAAATAGTGCACATGAGATAATAATGATTTTACAGTGTCACTATATGACTCTTGCAACTGCAGGAATTCAATTTCTGTCAATGGACGGATTTATGATTATTATTATTATGATTATTATTATATATTTTAGGATTATTATTATTATTATTATTAGGAGTATTATTATTATTGGATTTAGTATAGTATTATTATTATATTATGATTATTCTATTATTATTATTATTATTATTGTTGTTGTTGTGTTGTTGTTGTTTGTTGTTGGTTGTTGTTATTATTATTATTATTATTATTATTATTATTATTATTATTTATTATTTATTATTATTATTATTATTATATTATTATTATTATTATTATTATTATTATTATTATTGTTATTATTGTTATTATTATTATTATTATTTATTATTATATTATTATTATTATTATTATTATTATTATTATTATTATTATTATTATTATTAAAATTGCGAAAACATCAGAAAAGAAACGAAAACTTGTGTTGTTGGTTTAAATCAGCTTCCTCCTCAGTTACGTATTTTATGTACATATTAAAAAAAAAATTAAAAAAAAGATGGATTACAGAAAGTCCTGACGCCCCATCACGGCTCGAGGGCTGCTCGGAGACTACAGCTGTAACCCTAACCCGCCACTGCTTTGGACGGACCGTGTCGACACCTTTCAGAGAGAGCGAGACTTACAGATGTTAGAACAACAGCAGTGCCGCCTAGCGGAAGACACCTGTCAGAGTGGGGCGTAAAGTACACCGGCAGCAAAGACCGCATCGCGGGATTCTGCCAGCTCGAGTAGAAACTTTTAAATGGTAACTTTGGGACTGGTTTAAGGTTGAGGTATAGACACAGACCCGTGTAGCATCGAAACGAGGCTATTAGCAACGTATACGTAATGACACCAAATACTTTCCAAGGACGCGTCACTTTACTTGGTTTGCCCCACCCCCCCCTCCCTCTCTCCTCTCCCCTCCCCCTCTTCTGGGGTTAGGCAGAAGAATGGCGGTGTCTCTTAGTCGGCTGCATAAACACACATGAACGGGGGTCTGACGCCAGCGAGCCGACACCTCAAAGTCAACGTTCGAGTTACTCGAAGGCCGGCCGTCTCGCGAGCTTCCAGAGCTGGTCCACTTTGTTCGTCATTACTTGAAGTAAGTCTCCGTAAAATCTCTGATTTGCCGCGAAGAATGGTGTGTCGAAGTGGAGCGTTCGCTGAAAGGGTTCGTCTCCCGGCCCCCCTTTGTGCTCGCGTTATTAACACGCGGGTTGTCCCCAGCCTAATAGAGTCGACGGGAGCCGCGAGGTCACTCCCTTCGAACGGCGTCCGCGCGCCGTCGTCGGGGCCACGAGGGGGTCGCCGATCCCCTTTTGTTTCCCAGTCTCTCAGACGAACGGGGCAGGGGAGGGGCAGAAGAGGGGGTCTTTATTTCCCGATTTAAGGTCCTCGCCGACTGTAAGACACGTCACTCGACGGCGCCGTGTCACGAGTTTAAAGAGAGTCCGATCGCCAAAGCAAGACACAGGGGCTGTAAATAACCCCCATTTACGAGACAAATTTGCCACGTACTCTGCCATTACTTACAGCCGTTAATACGTCCATTAATTCGGCAGGGACCCGGACTGTAACCACGCCTCCAAGCAAAGCAGACCCGCAGCAGCCGCCGAGTCGATGAGATGGAATGGACCAATCTCATTTAACGACACATCTCCCCCCCCCCATCCCTCTCCGTCCGGTAGACGAGGAAATGATATTACCAGCAGAGGAATCTTAAAAAAAAAAATGGAAAAGGGGGGGGGGTGAAAGCGACCTGGGTGTGGTACGGTAGGTAATCAGGTTAATGAATCAGTGAAGGGTGAGAAAACGACTTACAGGGTAATTATGGGTTCTCTATTCTCTATTAAAAGCGCTAGACCGTGTTTAGGAGCGCGTGATTTACTTCATAAGCAACAACAACAACAACAAAAAATCTGTTTTTTTTTTTTAAAAAAAAACGACTAACCCAAACCATTAATTTGAAAAGAATGTCGGGCGATTTAAGCTTCTCCCCAACTCGTTCCAATTCGCGCGAGCGGCGCAGTAGCTCTCTAGCCAAGGAGACACGAAAAAAGGCGGCTTCTCTATGACGGACGGATGTCTCGCCACTGACGTCACAGCCTTTTCTATACGAAAGCGTTCGAAATCACAAGATGGCTCCTCTCGAAATGTGGATATGACACCATTAAATAATTTCATTAGATAAATTGCGAAATGGAAACCGAATTATGAATATCAGTAATATTATAAAACCGTATTGACTTAGTTTAGGGTTTGTTTTTTTTTTTTTTAATGTCTCGGAATATATTAAATAAAGAGGAATTACTCACATTTTCGAAAAATGATGGTTAATGATTAATTTTGACTAACTAAACCCCCCCTTTTTTTTTCTAAAAGAGTTTGCTACTGTAATCGGTTGATGAGTTGTTCGGTGTCATGGTTATTGGTAACGGGCTTTGCCACGCCCACGTCTTCGGCACTTCCGCCCTCAGCAGGAAGTCGTTGCTAGAGCTCCCCCGTTTGAATGAGAGAAAGCATCCACACTGATGGACTGGTACGAAAAGAGCAAGAAGAACTGGTTGGGGGGGGGGAAGGGAAGGGGCATATGGCAAGACGAGTCTCTCGGGCCCTTATCCGCGGCGGGGCCGGGACACTACGCCGTCCCCGGTTGCTGGTGTTCTACCGAAAAAAAAAGAAAGGTTTGAATTAATTTTATTCACTTTTATATCTTCTCTACAATTTCCGTTTCTCGATCGAGTCTATT
>JACATO010000822.1:0-22500 GCA_018389105.1 Nautilus pompilius | reverse complement strand
ATAAACACAAAACCATTAAACGAAAACACGGCTTTATAAACCATTTAATGCATCAACAAACAGACAGCCTTCGGTTCATGAATATGCCTGGAAAATTATAGGTTTTTATCCACAAAGGCCGCATCGTTTATTTGGATGTTTTTCTCATGCACAAAATAAAAAAAAAAAAACAGAACTGCAACAACAACAACAACACAACAAAAGAATGCATGCCGTAATGGTTTTTTTGAAATTACCAGTTGATAATAACAGGTGTGCTATATAAAAACAGATAGAAGATTCCCTCTGATCTCTACCAAATAGAGAGAGAGAGAGAGAGGAGCGAGAGAGAGAGAGAGAGGATGATAGAGAGCAGTAGATTGATGGAGGAGAGAGATGAGAGATGGGGATGAGAGATGAGAGAGCGAGAGAGAGAGAGAGAAGAGAGGAGAGAGCAGAGAGAGCTGAGAGAGAGAGAGAGAGGAGGTGAGAGAGAGAGAGAGAGGAGAGAGAGCGAGAGAGAGAGAGATTTTAAAAAGTGGACATAAATGCGCGCGCAGTGTGTGTGTGTGTGTTGTTAAATTTTCTGCTTAAAATAGGAATCTAAATGAAATAGTTAATGGCACATTTACGGTTTTTTGTACGTGTAGCTGCCAAAGCGCGCAATATCTTGTGCAGATGATACTGGATGAGCCAAAACGAAGCTCGACGCGGGAGGAAAGAAGAACCAGTTGTCACACTGGCGTTATGTCCAAATGGCGGACCCTTGATTTAATCTCACAGCTATGGCGTCAGCCAGTCGGTCGGGAGACCGGGAGGTTCTCATCTTTGGCCATGAGTGGTAAAGCTCGCACAGTTAGGAATATATCGATGATGTTCACTGTGTTGTGGGTGGGTGGGTGGTGGTTGGTTTGAAGGACTAACTAACCTTCGGTTTGTCGTCCTGCGTTCCCTCTGGTGTCCAGGCGGGAGGTTAGACTGCGAGAATTAACAGACCCGGTCGTTTCTCTGTGTCGAAGAGCAAAGAACGGTAACCCCAGTTAATCTGGCGCGTCGGCGGCTTCCGGTCCGGGCGCTTTGGCGAGATGTACGATAAAACAACAACAACAACAACAACATGCACGCGACGAAGCCTGCAATAAATTTGCATCTCAACGATTGATTGATTGGTGTCGAAGACTATATTTTTCCATTGCTCGGTCAGCGGTCGCGTACTTCAATAAAAAAAGATCTTTAACACGAAAGAAAGTACAGAAACAAAAAAAAAAAAAAAAAACTAATTCAACTAAATCATGCAAAAATTTAGATTTCGCTTTTATTTTCAAACTTTGCGGCCGTGGATGGGTTAAAACAATTCTTTTAAAAAAAAGTCTATTGGCGTTACCCTGCCGTTAACCCCCTCCCGTCCCCATTTTTTTTTCAAAACCTCTAGCGCTGCCAAGATCTCTGTTAGTTTGCGTTTGTTTTGTTTTGTTTTAAAATGAAAGTAAAAAGTTCGTATTTGATTCTGTTTTTCAGTATAAATGTTTGAGCATCGCTGTAGCTGCAGAAAACATCGCCACGGCGGGGCGGGTCGGATTATTTTGGACGGTAAGTGTACCCAGCGAACTGGGGGCCCTCTGCCAATATTTAAAAATTAGTATTATTAGTATTATTATTAGTTAGAGATTATTATTAGTATTAGGATTAGCTTATCATCAGCATCATCAAATCATTGGCAGTAATTATTATTAGTAGGATTATTATTATTATTATTATTATTATTATTATTATTAGTATTAGGATCATCATCATCATCATCATCATTATTATTATTATTATTATTATTATTTATTAATTATTATCAATCATCATCATTATTATTATATATTATTATTATTATTATTATTGATATTAGTATTATTATTATTATTATTATTATTATTATTATTTTATTATTCTTTATTATCATCATCATTCATCATCATCATTATTGTTATATTTTATTATTATTATTATTATTATATTATATATTATTATTATTATTATTATTATGATCATCTATCATCATCCTCATCATTATATTATTTATTATATTATATTTATTATTATTATTATTTATTATTATTATTTATTATTATTATTTTAAAAACAAACCAAAACATTTTTTTCTTAATAACTTGCTTATAACACTAATGAACTCTAAGAGATTTCAGTAAATCACAAGACAACTTTTAATACGTCATAGTTGTGCACTATGCTGTGTGTGGCGTTGTTCTGCTTTACGTCACGGTTGTGCTTGGTGCTTTATAGTGTTCTGAAGCACACGTACTTTTACTATCTCTTTTTATTCGCTCTTTAAAAAAAAAAAAAAAAATTCAAAAACACAAAAATGGCAGTTTCCGAAGTATTTAAATATGTTACACATTTTTAACATACCATTTGTTAATTATAGATAATTTCCAGATAATTAAAAGTAACCAAGATGTTTGCTGAAGCCGTGTCGTCGCCCTCCAGCGTTCACCAAAGCTCCCCCTACCGCCACCAAACTTGTTCATTTAACGTCCTACGCGTACGTTTCCTCTTTCATTCTAATTTAATGCAACTCGATAAAAAGACATAAGCCCCATATAATCTGAAACAAGTCGGGTTAGATTCCTTGTCGCCAGTCTGACAGACATATGAGAACATACTTCTGAAACGGTTGGCGCGTTGTTTAGCGTGAGATAAGATGATAAAGTCTCAATAGCAAAAATGAAAGTAGACTCTTATTGCCTTTTAAAAAAAAATTTTTTTTAACGATTTTGAATATATACGTTTCCCTGGAGACTTACAAGTTTATAACTTAGGCTTCTCTGCATTAATAATTCTGGTGCCATGCCAGTTTTCCATTCGTTGCGCAGACAGGAAGTTAGAGTTTCGTGTAATCCCCCTTCATTGCGTCCGACTCCCAGTCGTACCTCACACGGGGGTCACGCTGGTCAAACTGTTGGTTTTGTCCGGTTCCATAAACAGCAGCCAGCCAAAACCTAATCCCAGATAATTTATAGCATGCCCTTTGTTTGTTTTCTTTTATTTATCTGAATTAGGAAACTCTCCGACCTCCACCCGTCTGCGCGCAGAGTTGTACGAGAAGGATGTGGAAGGCGTCATCACAAAGACATCCCTTTTATCCCCCCCCCACCCACCTGTCCTGATTAAACCGCAAGATCTTTGCGTCGTGCGAACTTCGTCGGATAATTGCGTTCTGTGCTTCGCCCCCTTTCGCTTAGGCTGAATTCGCTGTCGGAGCGAGAACTCTACCAAATCTGAACGATTCCTACAACGAAGTTACAGAGTCGGTTTTCTAATCCTTGAAGAAAGAAAAAAATTAATTAACCGAAGACATTTATTTCGACTACGACACCTTTAATCTAATTTGTCTCTACGTCGATAAAAAATCTGGAAAAATCGCACTCTTTTATTTATGATACTGAAATTAGGTAAGACCAGTTTTATACTTTCCTGTATCTGACTGTTGATATTATTATTATTATTATTATTATCATTATTATTATTATTATTATTATTATTATTATTAATTTATTATATTATTATTATTATTATACCATGAATGGGAGATCATATATTACGTATAGCGTACGAAATCTGCTTTTCTTTACATGAGAGTACAACGGCATTCAAAAGCATTGCATAAATTTGGCATCCACATGGATACGAATATCGTGGGAAGACATGTATATAATAATATAATAATAATAATAATAATAATAATATAATATAATAATAAAATAATAATAATAATAATAATAATAATAATAATAATAATCATAATAATAATAATAATAATAATAATAATCATAATAATAATAATATATATAATAATACTAGGTTTCAGAGCATTGTAGTTAAAGCTAGCGAGCGTTTCAGATACGTAAAGACGATAAAATCTTTTTGGTCTCTCGTCGGCGCCAGAGACAGAAACTGGGGGTAGAGCTCCGTTCAGGTAACCAGTCCCCATATTTACAAGGCCATATGGCTTGCCTGGCGCTCCATCCGGCAGGCCGATCGGGGCGCCACAGAGCGGTGCGGCAAATAGCGCCCTGACCATGCCTAAACCGTACTGTCGCCAGTTATTGTGTCCTTTCATTGGTCGGATCTCTCTTGGGCGTGCGATGGAGCGGTACCACGTCATGGGAATTATCTATGGATAAAACGTTACTATGAGGAAGAAGGAATCACACAAATCGGTCGAATACCCCGCCGCGCTCTCCCATCTCACACCCACCCACCCACCCCAACCAGAAATTCTCGTAGGGTGACGAAGCACAAGGTGTACGCCACAAAACCAGTTACCTAACCATCCGCGATCTCCCACAGAGAATTTCCCGACACTGCGACAATGTTTGTTGATGGCAGACATTCTGGACACCTATTGTACTGTATCGAGTTTGAAGTATCGGATGTGTATAAAGCAAAATTTCTATCAGCAATATGTTTTTTTAATATTTTACTAGACTATAGAAAAATGGACTGTAAACGTCTCTCTCTCTCCTCTCTCTCTTCTCTCTCTCTCTCTCTCTCTCTCTCTCTCTCTCTCTTCATCTCCATCTCTCTCTCTCTCTCTCTTCATCTCCCATCTCTCTCTCTCTCCTTTTTGGTTACCCTGTATCTGTTGTGCGCGGGTTTGTTTTAGCGGAAATTGTTTGTGAACAGCACTGTAAAGTGTGTAATTCGGCAGTTAGGAATATGGCATGAGTGATGTTCACCGTAAAATCGCGTTAGTTCTGAGCTCGTACGGTAAACGTCGCCACTGGCTGTAATTGATGCTCTAGGGAAAAAAAAACGTACGGACCATTTTAAGAAGTCACTCGTGACCGCTTGCTTTTTGAATGCTTCAACTACGGCGATACGCGAGATGTTAGGCCTCATCTCGGCAGGACGTCGTCGCTGAGGGGACAGCGCAGCAAGTCAGACTGCGAGGTACGTGCAGCAAATGACCTAGCCCACGGCGATATTTCATTTACCAGGTTGATACAAATGGGATTTCATTCGCCTACTAGTAATCCGAATGTGTTTGCATGCAGATTTCCTATAGTTATCTCGATCGCTACTCTTGAGTGTCCGAGTTCGAACCCCTGTCGGCATCAGCAGCGAAAGGACGCCGTAAGATTACTCCGCCGTCCCTAGCCCCACATCTGAAAATGAGAGGCTCTAGCGACCGGTGTATCTGATCTAGTGACCGGTGTATCTGATCTAGTGACCGGTATATCTGATCCAGTGACCGGTGTATCTGATCTAGTGACCGGTGTATCTGATCTAGTGACCGGTATATCTGATCAAGTGACCGGTGTATCTGATCTAGTGACCGGTGTATCTGATCTAGCGACCGGTGTATCTGATCTAGTGACCGCTGTATCTGATCTAGTGACCAGTATAGTATATCTGATCTAGTGACCGCTGTAGCTGATCTAGTGACCGGTGTATCTGATCTAGTGACTGGTATATCTGATCTAGTGACCGCTGTATCTGATCTAGTGACCGGTGTATCTGATCTAGCGACGGTGTATCTGATCTAGTGACCGGTGTATCTGATCTAGCGACCGGTGTATCTGATCCAGTGACCGCTGTATCTGATCCAGTGACCGCTGTATCTGATCTAGTGACCGCTGTATCTGATCCAGTGACCGCTGTATCTGATCTAGTGACCGGTGTATCTGATCTAGTGACCGGTGTATCTGATCTAGCGACCGGTGTATCTGATCTAGTGACCGCTGTATCTGATCCAGTGACCAGTATATCTGATCCAGTGACCGGTGTATCTGATCTAGTGACCGGTGTATCTGATCTAGTGACCGGTGTATCTGATCTAGTGACCGGTGTATCTGATCTAGTGACCAGTATATCTGATCTAGTGACCGTATCTGATCTAGTGACCGGTGTATCTGATCCAGTGACCGGTATATCTGATCCAGTGACCGGTGTATCTGATCCAGTGACCGGTGTATCTGATCCAGTGACCGGTGTATCTGATCCAGTGACCGGTGTATCTGATCCAGTGACCGGTGTATCTGATCCAGTGACCGGTGTATCTGATCCAGTGACCGGTGTATCTGATCTAGCGACCGCTGTATCTGTAGCTAATCGCCAATCAGCCTCCGCTACACAAATCCGGCTCACAGACAGACCACTGCTATTTACTGTTGCACTTCCTACCGGTGATACAGAACATCCCGGAGGACGAGAACTCTACGCATCGCTCAGCACTTTAAATCTTTTTCTCTTTTTTTTTCCCTAATATTATTTTTCACCTGTTTAAAACTGTTTTCATTTCATGAGAAAAGGAAAGAAGTTGGTTTCTCTAGAACAGGTGCGCGCGCTAGTGGTCACCTATTCGAGATTCTATTGGCTGATGCTTTGTTCGAGAAATAAAAATCAAAAGTTAAATTTTAAAAAAAATATATATATAATAAAGTGAATAAAATCTTGAATGCGTCATCTCTCCCCCCCCACAAAAAAACAAACAAACAAGCGACTACCGACAAATAAGAAAGTTTAAAAGCACGTTTCTTTAGTGTGTGTAAACGGCTCGCTTGGAAATCCCATTAAAATTAGATATAAAATGAAATATTCAGTCTTAGATCTTTTCGTTTACCTTCTGAGATCAAAGTTCTGTTTTCTAAAACCACCTCGCAGCGCGAACAAAAGCTTAAGATTTCTCTGGCTTTTGTCGATGCCCTATCGCGTTCGTTGTGGAAGACAACGTCCTATGTTTTATGTAAAACGAAAGTAGTTAACATGAAAGGGCCAGTTGTCGGGAAATTGCTCAATTATGCGTTTTTTATACATTTTCAAGTTTGAAGAACGAATTTTTTTTTTTAAATGGAAATATTATTTACTGTGACGTTTGAGTAGTACATACATACATACATACATACATATATATATATTAAAGTTTGCTAATATTGTCTGGGATAGTATTCTATAACTCTCGGCCTGTGTTCAGTCCTTTCCTCTCTCTTCCTTTTTAATGACGTCCCTCGTACAGAATAAAGCGTATAGACTTCATGAAAATGGCTGGCGCGTCCGTTTATTTGAACCGGATGTTCTAAACACGCCCCAAAGCAGGCTGGTAAATTCTTTATGGAGTTTGAATCTGAATTATAAAAGAGAGGGGCGCGATGAGGGGAAAGTTAGGGGGATGAGGAGTTGGAGGGGGAAGTGTGTGTGGGGTGGGCGCTTGCTTTAGAACTTTCTCGCTGAAGGTGCACTGTTTTAAAGGTCTAGGAATGTAAACGGGTTGACTTCCGCTGCAAGACAGCGATCTGGTCATGTGAGCGCGGCTAGCCAATCGCGCGGCGAAACGTCACCGGCTCCGTCCGCGAACTGCGCGTAGCGCATGCGCTATAGGGCCGGGTTGCATGTTTCAGCCGAGTGGCCAGCCCTTAATTTCGGGTGCCGTATCCCCATTCATTAGCGACAAATGTTTCCATCCTACAGACGTTTCGGTCCTTCGAGGGATTTTCTTCAGTCTCATTTAAGTGTCCGCGCACTTAGCCCATTCTCAAGCCAAAACGCACGGCCGAGAACACTCGCGAGTCTTTTCCCTGTCCAGCCATGCCACTGCAGGCGGGGCAAAACGGACACCAAGTAACAGGAAATATCCTGTGAACGGACTTTATATATCAGGAGACGCTGTGTTTTCACACCGGGTAACTAGCATTTTCGGAATAGCACGTTTGTTGTTCAGTCTGAAACAGACACAGTATCAGTAAGTCCTTTATCCTACCTTAACCTTTATTGCTAGACTTATTTTATTACTTAAAAAAAAAAAAGAAGAAGAAAAAGATTCGCTGGTATAATCTTCCCTAAGCTAGTTTAGAGCTTCACAGTCCATTCACAGCTCATAAAAATTGGGGAAAAAAGAGTTTTATTTTCCGAGCATGGGTACTTATCTAAGAAGCGAAATTACCTAGTTCAGCAACAAGAGTTTCCTACCCGTATTCATTAGAAGTAAATCAACCTTTCTTAACTCTATTGCTTTATTTTTCAATCATGAATAAGTTTTTGAATGGCTTCAAGATTCTGAATACTGTCTTTGTTGTACCTCCAATGTGCGGAATCATCGCTTTTATCAAACAGTTCAATTCTATTCAAAATAACCTAATAGACAAATTGATACACTTCGCCTGTCTTCGTGAATTTTCATAATTTTCGTTATCTTCTTCTTTTTTTTCTTCGTCATATAAACATATACATAGCAGCCCTTTTCAAAATTAAAGGCTAATTAACTTCACTAACCTAGATAGTAAACCGGCCCGGTCTTCCTGGCTTGTTTATAGACGTTTTACTTTTCCAGTGAGGTCAGATCACGCAGTGATACATCATTAATTCTTCTCGTTTAAGAAATTGCGACGCATGCGCTATAGATCACTTGAACCACGTGACTGCAGAAAAGTCCAGGTAATCAATTAATGATTTTTAAAAAGTTTTTGCGGGTTTTTTCTTTCTTCTTCTAATAATAATAATAATAATAATAATAATAATATAATAATAATAATAATAATATATAATAATAATAATAATAATAATAATAATAATAATAATAATAATACTAATCTATATTTACTTCAAGTTTGTTGACTGAATATTAAGTTTTTCACAAATACACTGTTTTTCAAAAGTAAAGCAACAAAGAAAAAAAACTTGCAAAATAGTTGAAACTTTATTCATCAAATGACCAACACCAACTCCTTTATTATCTAAAAAACAAAAAAAAAAACTTTAAAAGAAGCATGTAAATTACAAATAAATTGTAGGGTGAAAATGGTAAAAGGCAGGACCCAATGAAGAAGGTAGATAGGATTCTAACACAAAGAACGCAAACAGAAATGAAGTAGAAGTAATCAACAGGAGATGCGGTCTCGTCTGACGGAAGTACATGACTCGCAGGGGGCTTTGCAATCTGCTTACAATCCTATGGATGAAAGAAGTGGGCATTAGAGTCCACTGTCTAGTCAGGGGTCAGCAGTTCTTGTAGGGAGGCAACATTTTGCTAGAGCATCCCAAACACCGTCGTCATGGTTTAGCTCACATTTCTTACGGGTAACGATCTAGCCTCGACGATTCTGGCCGATTGCAGGTTCTCTGTGTGGGAAGAGCGTTGTCCATTAAAAGAAAATTCCTTACCAGAATCTTCTATTTACAAGACTCAAGAGGAAACCGAAGGAAATCCTGAGAAAATTCCCGCGGCCGGTCGTAGAAAAAAAAAGAAAAAAAAAGGGCAAGACAAAAATCCATGCCGGGAAGGTACGTAGGCCGAGTCCAGCCTGAGCCCTCGACCTTAGCAGTCCACAACCGGACATCTTCACCATTACCTTCAAGGACGAGGTGACGTGGTAACCTCGCAATTACTCGTATAGATCGAACATTGTTCCTAACTTAGCTGCAACGCGTCCAGGAACTATGTCGGCACAGCATTTTCTAATTGTGGAAACATTTCTTAATGCTGAGCTCGGGGAATAACATTCCATACGCTGGGCCGTGTCGGGGATTGGCCGAGATGTCATGGCCGCCACTGCAGCTTCCGGTCGTTAGGTGGCGACTGCCGCAGTCGTGAGTTCGAACCACGTTGGTGCCGTGTGAATGCAGAAGCTCTGCCGTAAGCGACACATTTGAAGAATTAAAAGTGCTCTTTAGTCTTTTAACTTCGATGCTGAGCCGGTGCAACGTTGGTTTTTTTTCATCAGCGCAAGTCATTGAAAGTAATGCACTTTCATTTGTTTAATAGGTACGTGCGAATTCAGAAATGGGAAAATTTAGGCGTTCCTTGCAACACTGCTCATCGCCAGATTCCGAACGTAAAATGTAGCTATGAATTATCTCAATTCGGTGCCTCTTTTTCTTGAACGGGTGACAACAAAAGTGAAACACTGATATATATATATACCTTCCTAACCTTTAGCGACAGGACGGTTCAATAATCATCTAGAGACTCTTTGGTGCCTTGATGATTCGACGCGTGTTCTTCGCCTTTTGTTGCTAGGGTAACAAAGAAGTGCCACTGATAAAAGACTCCGCGCTGGACCAAAAGAAAGAGCCGCTTGTATCAAAGAGAAAACACCCACTGAGTTAATGTTAACCTTTTCACGAAAAAAATGAATGTTAAAGCGGGACTAGACACCAAATCTGAGTTCTTTGATCAAAGCAATGATTGCATACCTGTTTACCTACAGATGATTGTTAAGATAATTGTTGTATAGCTAATGAATGCCGGTAATTTATGACGGTACATGAGTTCATGTGAGAGGAGGAAAATTAAAACAGCATGGATTCTGTGCCCCTGGCTAATGGGCCATCATTTCCTTTAAGAAGACTAATGATGGTTTTCTCTCCCCCCCAACTCTTTCTTGTCGGTCCCCCGTACTGCGTTATTAGCACCAGATGCATTTGTTGAAGAATGCCAAGCGACTCACACAACCTGTTCTCCGTTGATATCTGAATACCACGGCTCATCATCGATTTTGAGAGAGAGAGAGAGAGAAGAGAGAGAGAGAGAGAGAGAGAGAAGAGAGAGAGAGAGAGAGAGAGAGAGAGAGAGAGAGAGATGTGGACATCGCTAACAGAGAGATATGGCGTCAGTGAGAGAGAGAGAGGAGAGGAGAGAGAGAGAGAGAGAGAGATGGGAGACATGTGACCTCGCTACCCGAGAGGTATATTACGTCAGTAGAGAGAGAGAGGAGAGAGAGAGAGAGAGAGCGGAGAGAAAGAGAGAGAGAGAGAGAGATTATGGGAGACCACGTGACATCGCTAACAGTGAGATAGGACGTCAGTAAGAGAGATGGATGATGATGATGATGATATGGTGTTGATGTCGGTACAGAGAGAGGTTATGACGTCAGTAGAGAGAGAGAGAGAGAGAGAGAGAGAGAGAAAGAGCGAGAGAGAAGATATGGGAGACAAGTGAATCGCTAACAGTGAGATATGACGTCAGTCGAGAGAGATGCTGATGATGATGATGATGGTGTTGATGTCGGTACAGAGAGAGAGAGCTAGAGAGAGAGAGAGAGAGAGAGAGAGAGAGGAGAGAGATATGGGAGACAAGTGACATCGCTAACAGTGAGATATGACGTCAGTAGAGAGAGAGAGAGAGAGAGAGAGTAACACTGTTATGGCACCGCGAAAAGCGTTCATAACGAACGGTGCCCATCGACGACGACGACAGCTGACCGCCCGGTCTACTGGCGAAGGTAAATCCAGCCCCTCCCTTTCCCCCCACCTACTGAGTGGGAAAGACTCGAAGCACAATAGGTAATCTGGATTTTAAATCAAACTCTAAGCGCATCTAATCTCCCGGAATAAGATTTGACCGAACATAAAGAGCGGCCGTTTCCTCTCCCCTCCAAACACCCACGGGCCCTGTTGGTCAGTTGGCGACGACTGAATCCCGTACTGGCTCAACCTGTCATCGTCGTCGCTCCCCCCAAACCTGAAGTAATAGTTTCTCGAGAACGAGAAGGGTTAGAGTTGCGCCAATAACAAGAAGCACGCAAAGACAAGGCGAACAGACAAAACAACAAAAAAACCCACTTAAAACCAGACATCGTTAGTCTACACTTCGTGGGTAAAAGTAGGCACCGTCCCCGACTATTTGAAAACATTTTACATTGCGTCGGTCATCGGGCACCACGAGAGGAGATCCCGGAGGAAATCCACACGATCGGCTGTCGTATAGAGGAGCGGGGGAAAAACCATGCCAGGTACGTTCGTTAAAGTGGGTTCGATCTGGGATCGAACTCGTGTCCCGAACCGCTGGACTGCCCTGTCGAGTGGGTAAGCGGATGGAAATATAAACCTTTAGCAATATCGACATTTAAAATAGCGGTCTTTTCCCAGTATTTCTAATCCAGACGTTGCAGCTGTACAAACTAGTGATGATCCTTGTTCTATCTCTACAGAAAGCATTAATCATAAAGTTAAAAACTTTTGTGAATAGTTGTTTAAAAAAAACAATGCATGACGGGTGCGGTGCTGACCGACCGGAAGTTGGAAGAGAGGTCTGACGTGGAATGCTGGGACTGAAGCGAATGGAAATGCTATTCACAAAGTTACTTACATTTTAGCATCAAAAGCAGTTTGCGACAAACAGCAGGCAGGGGTTTTGAAAACTACTTCTCGCTTTTGAGAGGAAAGAAAGCCATCTTTAGTTTGTCGACAAATACCATCTAGAATCAGTCATTGCCGGTAAATGTTGTGGGAAGGCTACATTTACCAATCGAAGCCAATAAACGTATGAAAGGTTATCATTCATCGGGTAAAGGATATCAGTGAATACCACATAGGGGGGAGCCTCTCTGTTAAAATGGTTATAGCAGGTAAAGCGTTAAAGGGAGCTACAACGAGGGATCAAGGGCATGTTTGTGCTTGTTTGTGTGTATGAGGGTAGGTTTGCGTTAGTGTGCGTACTATTGTGTTACTAGTGTGTATGAGGACATGTTTATGAGCGAGTGTATTTTTCTTCTCGTTGCATCAACTGCTTTCTAATTACAGGACCAGATTTCTCCATTTGAGTTATTAACTGAAACTAAGCTGTTACCGGAGTAACAGCTTAATAATACGTGTTAGCCCAGGGTGCGGAACATTAGCCAAAAGCGGACCCGATGCTGCAACATCTCGATTAGTTCTCGGATCTTCTCGGTCCATCTGTGAGATCGAATGCTTCCCTCCTCCGCTACACGGGTTTCTTTTAGTTCAGCCCGCGCTTAGGAATTTTAAAATAATATGAATTTTCTGAAATCGTTTCTAGACGAGATTATACAGACGATGTCTCTCCATCAAGACAATCATTTGCTCCAGCCACCGTCCTCATATTTATATACTAATCAATTAAATCTTTGTGTTTTCTTTATTTAAATGGATTTCATGACTGAAAGCCTAAATAACGACTTTTATTCATTTATGCGTATTTTTTATTGCCCACTCTACAAGCGCCAGCCCTGGTTCTCTTCCACGGCCAACCAGCTATCACCCCCCCCTCTCTCTCTCTCCCACATCTCTTCTCAATAACTGTGACAGATTGTATTTGAGTGGTGACAGCTCAAAGTTTAGACTTCGCTTCTTTCTTTCCTTCAGTCTTCTAATTGATTGCGCCTCATCCATGTATCCTTCGTCTACCCGACCAAACAAGACGCCCAACCGCATTAGTCCGACACGGCGGGTGTTCTTCCGGCGCCATTGTCTCTCTTCCAGGGAGCACGCGTTGTAGTTGCTTCATTAAGGATGCTATCTATCTGCGTTCCTGTCCTTTTGCATCCCTAACCTTGCTCACACGTTTATCATCCCAACCAAACAGCAAAAGAATTCTTTCACTCCCTCTCTTTCTTTCTTATGCTTTTACAGCGTTTTTGCTTGTTTGACTTAACACAATACTTCAGTGTAAAGCTACTGGGTAGGGGGGGTAACTGTTCTGGTCTAAAAATACTATAAAATAATCTTCTGAAAATATACATATTCTAGTAGCCATACTCCTATTATATACCACATATTAATCAATTTATCAGGCCATATAGTTCACTCTCTCTCACTCTCTATACTGACATCATGTCTGTCTCTCACTGTTTATACCGACGTCATCTCTCTCTAACTCTCTATACCCACGTCATCTCTCTCTCACTCTCTATATCCACGTCATCTCTCTCTTACTCTCTATACTGACATCATCTCTCTCACTCTCTATACTGACATCATCTCTCTCTCACTCTCTATACCCACGTCATCTCTCTCTTACTCTCTATACTGACGCCATCTCTCTCTCACTCTCTATACTGACATCATCTCTCTCTCTCTCACTCTCTAACCCACGTCATCTCTCTCTTACTCTCTATACTGACATCATCTCTCTCTCACTCTCTATACTGACATCATCTTTCTCTCACTCTCTATACCCACGTCATCTCTCTCTCACTCTCTATACTGACATCATCTCTCTCTCACTCTCTATACTGACATCATCTTTCTCTCACTCTCTATACTGACATCATCTTCTCTCACTCTCTATACTGACATCATCTTTCTCTCACTCTCTATACCCACGTCATCTCTCTCTTACTCTCTATACTGACATCATCTCTCTCTCACTCTCTTACAACGCAATCTCTCTCTCTCACTCTCTATACCCCATCATCTCTCTCTCACTCTCTATACCCACGTCATCTCTCTCTTACTCTCTATACTGACGTCATCTCTCTCTCACTCTCTATACTGACGCAATCTCTCTCTCTCACTCTCTATACCCACTCATCTCTCTCTCACTCTCTACACTGACGTCATATCTCTCTCTATATATATACTGACGTCATATCTCTCCTATCTATACTGACGTCATCTCTCTCTATATATATATACTGACGTCATCTCTCTCTCATATATATATAACTGACGTCATCTCTCTCTCTCTCACTCTGTACTGACGTCATCTCTCTCTATATATATATACTGACGTCATCTCTCTCATATATATATATACTGACGTCATCTCTCTCTCTCTCACTCTGTACTGACGTCATCTCTCTCACTCTCTATACTGACGCCATGTCTCTCTCTCACTCTTTATATCGACGTCATCTCTCTCCCTCTCACATAAAAATATGGCTGCTAAAAATCCCATACCTATAAAATAATGTGGAGTAACCCGGACCACGTCACCATTATTAGACAGTTTAGGTGTCGGTATCTTTCTAGTCTTGGACGCCTTTGCAGTTCGCGTCCCTCGCCGAACGTTGAGGAAAATCCCCTTACTTTAGTCTTATAGCGGTAGATTTTCCAATATTTGGGTGGCAGAGAACTGCACTTTTTTGTTTGTTTGTTTTTTGCAGCAATATTATGGAAAGTATCCATCATTACTTTAAATTCTGCTAACTGTTTCCCACTAACCAGCTTCACGAGTTTCTACCGTACACGTGCCGTCGAGAATTTAGTGGGTTACTTGAAACGAGGCAACGTGGATAACACCTTCGTGCAATAAGTAATAATTCTTTAGAAAGGTAAAAAAAAAATAAATTTGGGAAACCTGTCCTTTAAACGTGAGCTGTCCTCGCTTGCGGAAGTGCAAAAGGTAAACTGCTATTGTTAGATGTGCCAAGAAGGTATTTAAAAAGTACTGATCGTCCGCTGTGCAGACGGAATAGCGATGGCACGGACGAAGCTGTCGGGATTTTTTTAGGGGATGCCCACTGCGTGAGTTAGTAAGGGGATTTAATGCTTCCTACGGATCTCTAACGCCGAACCGAAGGCAATAGGATGTCGGACAAGTTTTTTTTTTTATAATTCTGAACAAGTACTCGCCCAGCTGATTGTCTGTTACGACCGAAGGAACGTGGATTCCAACCGACACCTAATGGTGTACGTGGATTTCGGAAGAGGGGTGCCATACCGATGCTCCCTTGAGCAGAAGGGGAGGGCTGGACACAGCGAGATCTATGATGCCGACGACTATGCGGCGGAGAGTATATACAGGGGGTAGCAAAAGTCCGGGGTTACAAATTCTCAACCCGTCTTCCGTCTACTTCTATGCACTTCTTAATTTCTGTTATTTAGGGATCTGGTGACATTTTAAAATCGTTCCTTGGTGACGCTGTTACACCCCTGTTGGGTGTTAGCTTTTAACTCGGCCTGCTATTGTAGACAATACTCTTCAGGTGACACACACACACACAAGATAAAAAATCTGAGGGAGTCAAGTCCGGGCTTTAGGGGACGATCCAGTTGGTCCTCTTCGTTCCATCTATTTTCCGGAAAATCCTGTGTCCAACCAGTTACGCTCACGTTAGTAGATCGCGCGGGCCCGGCAGTTCGTTACACGGTTACCAGCCCTTGCGATTATTAACGGTCCACGTGCTAGGGATAATCCGAGTGGTAGCCAACTCAATTTTACAAGGAAAATGAGTCTTGTCGCTTATGCTTCGGAAGTAGAAATCTAGCAGACAGTGCGCAGGTGATCGAGTTGGCTTACAAATGAAGGCCGCTTAAATTAAGCAATTCCAGCCAGCTTTTTAAAACTGTAAAACCAAGATTATCAACGAGTTCTAAACTTGCTACCAATCGAGTCGTTACTGCATCACAGAAGAATTAACGTCACATTCGGCAAAGCACCTGTTGATATATGCATCAATTCATATATAAAACAAGGGACCAGTTTCGCTTGTTGGACGGCCTCTCTTTTCTACGCATGAAGTCCAAAGGCTGAAGTTTTTTTTTTTTAAAGAAATATTATTTTGGTAAACTTTCTTTTAATGCTATGGTAGCAATGTCTAAAAGCAAATTTCGTTTCGCCATCTACGCAGGCAGACTCGACATTATGTAAAACCCGGATTCTGGCCGTCGATGTATCGATCATTAGTAACTAAAACAGCTTATCCATTTTGTTGTTGCGTTTTCCCGATCTTTAATACTCGGTTCCTGGGTTCGTCGACTGAAGGATTTCACGACTGACTTGCAAAGTTTGTGTAAACTCTGATCAGGTTTCAAGATCTGTGCAGAACATATTAACCAGACCTCCCGATATTCAACGTACGCTTCTTCATTGTGGGTTCTGTTGTTTTAACACAACGGGGAATGGTTATAGGCGAAAGGGGGAAAGAGTTCTTCCGTTGCGCAGAACTAATTCGCACCAAAGTCTTTCTTTTCGAAACCTGTTCTTGATATTTGCGGCTCTACGCTGTGATGAACCGTTTTCCTTCCGAAGGTCGTCAACTTCCGGAAAGATTAAGGAGAGAAATTCTTACAGACGTTGTCGGACGTCGAGGAACGATCCGAGAGAGAGAGGCGGAAGTGGCCTTTTAAGAGCCACGTGCTCGGAATATTATGGGCTGCCCGGCGAAACTTGAAGAAAGTCCGAGAACAGCCTCGCTTCGCCTGGAAGTCAAACGATAACAATGGCAACAAACCACTGTCTTTTTTTTTTTTTTTAAATCACTGTTTACTTATTTACTGTGTTCCTACGGCCAGACCACCCCCCCCCCAACCACCAACCGGCTCTAGATGCTTCAGCTTTTGATTGACGGCCCGGTGTGACACGCGGGTCGCATTACCGCCATTGTTCGCCGAGGTCACTAAAACCGGGGCTCTGTGGCAAATATTAGCGCAGCGACGCAGAAGGAACAATTTATTTAATCGTATTTCTGACTATTTCAATCTCTTGGGCAGCCATTTGTGGACTGGTCTTTTCTTCTTGTCTTCTTAATCTATTTTTTTTTTTACCATTTTCATTCCTTAGAGCAACTATTTGTTCTGATGTTTTATTAATAAATATATATATATATATATATACATGGGCGGAGGAGGGGCCGTGGCTCCCCGAGCCCGGCTTCGTCTGGCGTCTTCTCCTCCCACAGATAACAAAAGATTCTCGGTAGGACCTGTGGCGGAGATTCCTCGTGTGATTGATTCTACACTGGCTCGCGCCTTGTCCATCGCCCCGGAGTCTCCGACCGCACACAGGTAAACTACTCGCCTGGCCACCAAGGCTGACTGCTTTCTTCTATCTCACCTGTGTGAAATGTCCTCAAACCCCCCCGAAGTTAGGACAAGGGCTCTCAACGAAAGAAATTAATAAATGCATTAATCACACAATTCTTTTGGTTAGCTCTCTGCTGTTCTTTTAAAAAAAGCAGTAGATGCTAAATTTTGTTATTGTTTTTTTTTAGTTATTTGTTGAATTTTCTATAAAGGACAGACGGTTGTTACAGAGATAAATTGTTATAGTACCAGTAAATCCTACGTCAAACAAAGGTTAAACATGTGACGTCGATTATAGCCTCAAATATACGTAAACATGTGACGTCGATTATAGCCTCAAATACACGTAAAGATGTGACGTCGATTATAGCCTCAAATATACGTAAACATGTGACGTCGATTATAGCCTCAAATATACGTAAACATGTGACGTCGATTATAGCCTCAAATATACGTAAACATGTGACGTCGATTATAGCCTCAAATACACGTAAAGATGTGACGTCGATTATAGCCTCAAATATACGTAAACATGTGACGTCGATTATAGCCTCAAATATACGTAAAGATGTGACGTCGATTATAGCCTCAAATATACGTAAACATGTGACGTCGATTATAGCCTCAAATACACGTAAAGATGTGACGTCGATTATAGCCTCAAATATACGTAAACATGTGACGTCGATTATAGCCTCAAATATACGTAAACATGTGACGTCGATTATAGCCTCAAATATACGTAAACATGTGACGTCGATTATAGCCTCAAATATACGTAAACATGTGACGTTGATTATAGCCTCAAATATACGTAAACATGTGACGTCGATTATAGCCTCAAATATACGTAAACATGTGACGTCGATTGCCTCAAATACACGTAAACATGTGACGTCGATTATAGCCTCAAATATACGTAAACATGTGACGTTGATTATAGCCTCAAATATACGTAAACATGTGACGTCGATTATAGCCTCAAATATACGTAAACATGTGACGTCGATTATAGCCTCAAATATACGTAAACATGTGACGTCGATTATAGCCTCAAATATACGTAAAGATGTGACGTCGATTATAGCCTCAAATATACGTAAACATGTGACGTCGATTATAGCCTCAAATATACGTAAAGATGTGACGTCGATTATAGCCTCAAATATACGTAAACATGTGACGTCGATTATAGCCTCAAATACACGTAAACATGTGACGTCGATTATAGCCTTATAACATCAACGTTTAATTAGGAATTGCTAGTGCTGTGATAACTATCTCCCGTCTGTCTCTTGTACATTTCTTTCTATTTTATTCTTTTGTGCAATTTTTTTTTTTTTTACAAAACTAAAGAAGAACTTTAATTTTAAACGAAAAGTGTGTTTTTGTGTTTGATTTTCTTTGGAAATACAAGTTTAAAACACGAATATAAAATAAGGTCTATCTATGGCTCTATTTTTGTATTGGTGTCTTTAATCCTTGTATCCACTTTTCTTTTACCCGGATTCACCGTCAATTTTTTTCGAGCCTAATGAACCGCAGATTTTGATACATCCATTATAATACTGCTACCAACAATACCAATAATATAATAATAATAATAATAAATAATAATAATAATAATAATAATAATAATAATAATAATAATAATAATAATAATAAAATAATAATAATAATAAGATAATAATAATAATAATAATAATATAATAATAATAATAATAATAATAATAATAATAATAATAATAATAATAATAATATAATATAATATATGGTTGATAATTTATAACTTGCTTTTTTAACTGAATTGAAGGAAACGAAAGAAATAAACGAAAATTACTGCTAATATAGTTTGTCAAACAAAACTTTCATAAGAAAACTTTAATTATTCTTAATTTTGATTAACCTATTACACAGATAATAAACAAATCATCAGGGTTAGCTAGAACAAAAAGACGAAAACTTTCCAATATTTATTATATACATGATAACATTATTAGATGAGCAAACAACTTTATTTTCACCAGGAATAAAGGTGACCTTTATGTTGTTTATTTGAATTAACTTTCCGAACACTAAAGAATATTTAACACCAGGTACTCTCTCTCTCTCTCTCTCTCTCTCTCTCTCTCTCTCTCTTCCTCATCATATCATCCTCTCTCTCTCTCTCTCCCTCTCTCTCCCCCCTCTCCCTTCCCCCCCCCCCCGAGCCCCCCCCTCTCCCCCTGTCTCCCATCCCCCCCCTCTCCCCCCCCCCTCTCTCTCCCTCCCTCTCCCTCCCTCCCCCCTCTCTCTCTCTGTCTCATCATCATCATCCTCTCTCTCTCTCTCTCCCTCTCTCTCTCTCTGCTCATCATCATCAGCCTCTCCTCTCTCTCTCCTCTCTCTCTGTCTCATCATCTCTCCTCTCTCTCTCTCTCCCTCTCTCTCTCCTGTCTCATCATCATCATCCTCTCTCGCTCTCTCTCTCTGTCTAATCATCTATCCCTCTCTCTCTCTCTCTCTCTCTCTCGTCTCTCGCTCCCTCTCTCTCTCTCTCTCTCTCTCGCTCTCTCTCTCTCTCTCTCTCGCTTTAAAGCGTCACTTTTTAAAATTTATAATCAGAGAGAAGTCATCTTGCATATTAAACAAATCATAACTTATTTAAAAAGAAAAACGTTTTTAAAACAGAAACGAAAAATATTTTAAAAGTCGATATCAAATCCCTTCAGAACACAGTTCCGGTAGATTAAAAATGCCTCCGTCTCATAAAAGTCGGCCGATAACCCTAAATCAAACAAAACCGAAGTCGGTAAAATTCTAGTAATTAATTTGAACCAACCCCTCGTTAAAAAAAAAAAAAAGCATCGGTTTGCGAAGGCAGCACCGGGTAAGTCCTAATATGTGATAAACACAACCTACGCGAACACAAGGAAAGTTTCTTTTCAAAAGGCTGTATCAAATATCTGGAGTGACACTAATTTGTGACATTACTGTGTGTGGAGATGGCGGCTCGACCATATATATAAATAAGTCGATGTGAAGAGGATTATTCTATGGCGATATTTAATTTCATAGAATAGGCACAACGAAACCAAAATCGGACTATTCAATCTTTTCATGTATCCAGTACTTCAGTAGACAAATGTACCTTCTTTTTTTTTTTTAAAAAAAACAACAAAAACCAAGTGAATAAATGTGAAATAAATATAAATTAATAATTCGTCTCCTTTTCCTGATTTATAAAGAACGGATCCCGGCATGCGAAGAGATAATCATCGGGAACTGTTCTGCTGGTGAACGAGAAGAGCGGGCGTTTAAAACCTACTTTAGAAATATACCTGTAAGGCGAGACGCCTAATTAGTTTACCTTAAGATACATCGAGTCAGAAGCCCGTCCGCCGATCGAAAAAATGGCCATCGATATTTGTCCTCAGGCCCAGTAATAATAGTCAGCAGGGTTGAATATCGGTTAACGTGTAATTATGACTCCTGGAATTTAGCATCCCTGGATAAGCGGGAGAGATGGATGGGGGGAGGAGGTCTCCGTTCACGCGATCCAGCCCGGTAATTGTTTTCAGAACCTTTAGGAGGAGGTCTCCTCTCAAATGCACACGTGTCGTCGGACCTAATGGTTTTTTTTTAATCGTTTTCGATAACCCGCTTGCTGTAGATTCCCGGCGGGAATCATCCTACCTGGCAGGTAAAAGATGCCGCAGGTCCCCACGTATAAAAAGGGGCCTTGTTTCCTTCGCTTCTGCCGTACGCGTAAACAAACTGATGCTAACTGCGAGAGATCTGGAACCCTACACCCAAGTTTAAGAGAACACGTGTCTATTACGGAGCCTTAGATAGGACTCGGGTGGAGGTGGGGGGGGGGACATGAGTGTAGATTAAGAGACACCCAGTAATTCTGGGCAGGGGTCTGGATGCGGAGATGACGACGCCATCGCTTGAATCGATCGGGATTCGTGAAGCCCTCTGGCTCTCTTTCCATCTTCCGTAAAGATAATGCCCTTCTTTTTTCTTCTTTAATATTATTATTATTATTATTATTATTATTAGTATTATATTATATTATTATTATTATTATTATTTCAGTAGTTGGACCGCTGGTTGCGGGTTGTAGAAAACTACATCGGTTGTGGGCGGAAACTACAGGTGTTGGAGCTGCAGGTGAAAGGTCACCATCTCTCTCCGGTGGCGGTGCGATATGAAGAAATGACTCAAATGCTTGTAGCGAGTTATCTCCCATTCCCTCCCGGGGTGGGGCGCGGGGGGAGAGAGACAATTTGCCATTAACTTATAAGGGGAGATAATCGATCTACGCGCGCTTGACGTTCTTCTCAAAGAGCGGTGGTTTGTTGAAGTTCGTTTGGAAGAACGACGAGTAACGACTTAGGTGGAGTTGTTGTTCAAGATAAGAAAGATCGCTGATGGAAAACAAGCAAGTTATTATTATATCAGTAATAAAAAAAAAAAACAGAAATTCTAACAAAATGATTTTTGGGTTTACTTTTTAGTCCTGTAGTTTAATCAGTTCCCGTCCTTCTTCTGATGTAAGAAAACTAACCGAGTCAAAATATCTAGAAATATTAACTTTGAAATCTTTTCTAAAATTAATTTTGTGCGAACGTGTGTATCAATCATGCACGCCCATATTCCACAAAAATATTAAACTCCTATATAAAAATAACAAATACACAATACATATGCATAACACAAACACACAATACACATACACATGACTCACAACACACACAATACATATGCATAACACAAACACACAATACACATACACATGACTCACACACACACAATACATATGCATAACACAAACACACAATACACACACATGACTCACACACAGAGAGACACATACACACAAAAGATACACAGACAATTGTGTAGACAGGGTGAAGAGTCGAGGGTGAGTGATGTGTCAGTTAAAGAACCAGTTGCTAAAACGTTAATTCACATTGGCTCCAAATGCAAGAACAAGAGAAGTGTTTTTTTTTGTTTTTTTTTAAGTGGCCTCTTTAGGGCAGA
>JACATO010000821.1:77500-84291 GCA_018389105.1 Nautilus pompilius | reverse complement strand
AGAGAGAGAGCGCAGGCAAAACGAGTTACAAAAATTACATGTGAAGAATTCATTGTGTACTGATCTACAACAGAAGTTAACAAATGATATTATCCCAAGAAGAACAATGATAAACAGAAATTCTTTATAAGTGCTCCAAAAAATAAACATTTTATAAACACAAGTTTGGTTTTGTCGGTACTGTGGGTTGTTATCTGGAATTTTCTAACTTTATACTTCTATTTCAAATGATACGTAGATTTTACCATCGTCTTTCTGTTGTCGGTCAATGGAGACTGAGGTATCGGTGACGCGAAATTTGTTAGGAACTCGCTTCTCGTCAAGATAAGGGTCCGAACGACCCTTAAATATCAGCTCGTAAAAAAGGGGGGGAGTATATCAGAGCACTGACAGTCTGTCGTGAATTTGTGAGAATTAAATCGGCCTCCATCTAGCACCTCGTCACAAATGGCAGCGGCTTTTCTTGAAATTTATTTACGAGCAAAGTAAGGGGGAATAGTTTAAGGCAAAACGGAAGGTTTTCTCTGAGGAAGGTCCCAGAGGAACTGCCTTGAATCGTAGTTATGAAATGTGAATTTGGTTGCTAGTAGGACTTGAAGTCGGCGCAATTCAGGCGTGACAGATCTACCCGCCACCCGGAACGAGCTGACCGGTGAATTACGAAGGGGACTCGACTTTTTAAGAGTTCCACACAGCCCTTTGAACCTTTTAAAATTTGGTTTGGCCAGACAAATGTTCTATTTTTTAAAAATAAAACACCTGCGCGCGCAAGAGATCAGATCGAAGACATTCTGAAGAGGGACATTTTCGCTAAGTAGCTATGACTTTGTTTTCATGTGCTTCCGGACCGTATTGGCTGCGGAAGGTTTCGTTTCTCGATGCGCCGGAAGTCCAGAACCCTGCGCAAGAGCTGCTATCCTACCGCCTCAGCCGCAAGAAGCGACGTTCCCAACCGTTCTCTTCATCCTTTCGTGGAGGTCGCAGTGCCAACTCCACTCCGTCTTTGTCTGGAACCGCCCGGAGTGGCTGGAAATCTGGGGGTTCCAACGAGTATTTTCCTACCAAAACAGTATTCGCGTAAATCATAGTGTCCAACGGCTACTGTGCTGTCACCTATGGAGTAACAGTGGCACTACTAATGCTAATAGGCATATGCACCACTCTACCTTGTGGAAAATAAAGGAAATTAAATTCACCGGTACATCACAGACACTAATCTGGAAAATATTGTTTTCCGATAAAGATCTGAGGTGCAACGTTAGGATTAGCCAAGTAATCCACAGAACTAAACCACCTGCCCGGTCCCCGGGGGGTGTGGCCAACAACAGAAATATTCCGCGCTGGTGTGGAAACTGTAGAAAAGATTCAGCGTAGATATGACGGAAATGGCTTCGTTTTCGCTTGAAAGAAATCTGCTGAAGGGGCTTAGAGTGGGTAGCCAAGGGTTTAGTTGGTTCCTGTGGAGACGAGAGACCCCCCACCCTATTGGTTACTAACACTGGCGCTCGGTTATAAACGATCTAAAGTAACGGGATAGGTTAATGTTAGGAGCACAAAGTCTCATCCTCGCAGAAGCCCTGATAGCTTCCTTCTCTCCTGCGACCATTAATAGAATTAAGGTAATCTTTACACGTGCATGCGGAATCATTTTCATGGAGGGGAATACTAACCGAGCACCGGCCGATAAAGGCACAAAGGTTTCGGTTGCGTGTAGCCGCGGAATCTGACAAGTAAGACACTCGCCCACGATATCTCCCTGCCACAGATTAAGCCACCTGAGCCTTTACAGATCCCTGCGCCACCGATCCGGCCACGTGACGCGTGACCACCTGACCGATAAGGTCACGCTGCCGAAACTACAAGACAGTTCTCCTAAGAGTGAACGGACAGCGCCTGTTGTCTGTCCAACCCACGAGGTTTAATTTCCAAAAGGAACCAGGAACCGCCTCTGCTGCTGATTCTTGGTGCCGATAATGGCTGTGCGACAGGAGTTCACTTCCTGTCCCCACTTAACCTTGGAGTTTTTTTTACTAGAGATTATCAACAGAATCTTCGTTGCCAAGATTGAGAAATTAGTTTCTTTTTTAAAAAAAAACGCGAGAATCAATTTACAACTGAGAAACGGTTGCTAAGGTAACCGTCCAACTTAAACATCAGCTGGGAATTATTAAGTAAACATGATCTGTATAAATTCTAAAGGAGAAGAAGATCAACGGACTCCTATTGATTTTAGTTACATTTGTAGTCGTACTGTCTTACAGTGAATCACTATTTAATGGGAATATACAGAAATCGCTTAATAGGTTATAATTCTTTAAAGACACCAAGACCACGCCCTGCCCGTCTATTTCACAATCACGTGACCGTCGAATTCTTATTGTACTTTGCGAGGATTTTGTTGTTTTGTACACAATAGCTGTTTTTGCTTACAGGAATGTTCACAACTCCGGCCGGCCACTCGGTTAGCGGAAAACACGGAGCAGACAGGTAACAGAGAGTGGCAGTTAGCCTGCATGATCACCTACATTGTATATTAAAAGATGAGGGAGAAATGCGTAAATAGGCCAGGAGAACTGGTTGGCAAACAGAACTGCGTTTATATCTACAGTTTTTGAACAGATTATAATTTTTTATATATATATACAGATGAAAATCCGCTTGAGGCTCTCTTATGGACCTCAGACCGTATCCCAAAGATATACTGAAAGGTAATCAGTTGATATTATCACGCATATCAGTGTCCAATCACTATTCATGGCCCGCTCCCGGATTCTTTTCAAGTTAGCTACCAAACAAGACTGAAGAATGTTTTATCTCAGAAATCACTCAGAACGAGGAAATGAAAGTTCACTTTTATCTCTGCAGGTGACAATTACAGGAATTTCAAGATTATTAATCACTACAGATATTGTGGTTGCCATTATCCATTAGAAAAGTCAATTAACGAAAGTAAATACTCCATTCTAGTAGACTCCACTCGTGCGGGCGAGCCACGTGTCAGTTTGTTAATTTATCTACGAGACAAGGTAACGAAGATGTGTTTAAATGGTTTATCAGTTCTTTCAGATAAAAATTCACTAGATTTTTCTTGTGTACCATAAGGAGAAATCCAAACCTGTTATTAATGTAGAATGGCAATTTTTAAAACTTATTGAAGACAAAAACAACTGATTTGATGAATTAGCCAGTTCGATATGCAAGACATGTTTCAACTAATACAGTACATTGTGATGGTCGTTGCGTAGAATGTGACCAGTTACCACGACCTGACATCGAGCGTGACAGGGTTAACTCTTGCCCTGTAATAGCAGTGACCGCTTGCCGATGTACGGAATGTTACAGTTCGCCTTTAGTGGACATTTACCGAACGGTGTCTAGAGAGAAAACAAGACTACCTCAGACATAATTTTTAAGATGTCTTGTATCAGTCACCCAACCAGTTATCGGTTGTTCCCAGTTAAACTTTCTATTTAGTTCTTTCCAAACTCCATCACTTCCGGCTCAATTTTATATACACTAGTTATTTTGGTCTCCTTTTTTTAGCAATTGGAGAGCGTTTCCCGTGTGGTGGCGGCGTAGGGTTAACATCTGGCCAGGGAGAGCGAGCGGTCTGACGTCTTCTCCTCGGCTCACGTATTTTCCGCCTCAATTCGATCCGTACGTCCTTGGATTGGAAGCCCCGGATTAGCGGATTTACGGCCCTAGAAGCGGAGGGAGGAAATGCCGACGTAGAAGACTTTCGGCACAGCCCCCCTGTAAGCCCAGAAAGGACATTCCTTAGCTGTTTGCCGAGAGGTTAAACCAGTGGCGCTGCCATCGCTTTATGGCGATAGCGCGCTGACACCAACCACTTTGGAACAGGGAGAACCTGACCCGGCTCGGTCAAGAGCAGCGCCGTTCGTGCCTGTCTATAATAAATAGCCTGTGTTAGTCAGGGGGGGGGCTATAGTCTCTAAAGGGCGGAATACCTCCAGACAGTCGGTGCGTTAGATGCGTGATTCGTCTCCAATTCGCAAACTTCCGTCCTCCATGTTGACTAAGAAATTAAATATCTACCTAATTCTCGATTAACTGACCTTCTTCTTTTTAAATGGCGGTTTTCCCATTATCAAGAGAACTTCTCTTCTATAATGTTCCAGCTAACAGGGCAGCCGACAACCTGCCCGTCTCCCGACTCTACCGAACAGAAAACGAATCATGCGCCATTTACTACCAGGGGATAGGGAGTGTTCAGAGATGGCGGGCCGTGCTACTCGGTTGTCTCCCCCTCCCTCTGCGTGACTCCGGTCAGCGAGGCACAAAAGATAGACTCACAGAATCTAATTCCTGGCAGAGGGAGGGGAAAGAGCCGTTTTGGAAAGTCGCATATGTCCTTTTGGAAATGAATTACTTCAAGAAAATAGTTCGGTTCGCGTGATGAAAGTTAGCAAGGTGGGTACATCGATAAGGGCAGAGCAGTTAGACGATTTAAAATTATATATCGTTTCTGTCGCCACGGTACAAAGATGGCTGATGTTTCTCGTCCTGGAAAAGAGTTCATCGGCCAAAAATATTAGAGTTAAATAGATCAGCACAGGTGGCTACAGCATCAGGATTGTCCTAGCAAGAGTTATACACGCGTATGGAATATAGGGGGGGTAAGCAGTTAAGTTACTTACTACTCTGGTGGTTACCTTCCATCGCAACACCGGCTGGCTGTATCGCTCGACAGGAACACATGTAACTCTGCCCCACCCCCTTTGAACAAAGACCTACGTCATGGAAGCAGACCCGGCGGGAGAAACAAATTCCTGGACGGGCATTAAATTTTCTCAGGGGGTGGGGGCAACAATGATTTTTTAGAGCAACATAAGAAAAATCATAATAGAAAGACAGGGGCCAGAACTCGAACTGTTACCACAGCAGGTCTGACGCAATCGAGCCGCGCTCCCATTGGCTGATGCCAATGGCGCCTGCAACTAAAAGACTCAGACCACGACGTGCCTGTGTTAGCACGCCACAAGGACTGGACAAGCGCAGGGAAAGTTAAACTGTTTTTTTTTTCCTTCTAAACAACGGAGGTCAAATAAAATGATAATTGAATATAGCACCTGATTTTGTTCCAATAGCCTTTCAGCTGATCTTTCCGATCGGCTGAAGAGCCCAAAGCTGGACGTGGGGAAGTGCGTGTACAAGTACATCATGCAATAAAGTCGACTGTGGTGGATGTTACTATATCTACAAAAGAAAGTGCGTGCAATGTTATGGAATCCAACATATCTGATGTTTTCGTGTCTATTAATGCTGAAACGACAAAAGCTGTTGTAGGTCAACACAGTATAACACATGCTGCTTTGGTTCAAGCGACAAATACTTATTGACACGGGAAAAGATTACTTTAATTCAAGGAAATACCCCATTATCTGTTGCAGATGGGGCTTGTGCAATTCTGTAGCAGTAAAACCTTTTAACATGGTTGGGCCATTCGATTTTCATGTGGATCCAGCTATGGTTCATAGTATATCGATCCATTTGAAGAGGAAATAGCTCAATAGGTTCAAGATGGTGCTGAAGCTGAAACAAAAAAAATATATATGGGAGCAGGTAGGATGCGTGAATATTTAGTCTATAAATATCCCTATCATATAAAAATTCCAGCCGAAAATGAGACAATTTATATTTACTTTGCTACAGACACAATGCAAAGGTAGGTAACTTTGTCCTCTACCAGAGGCATTCAAGCATCTCATCTTCAACATCTCAATAACGTTTATTTTGAATATATGGAGGGGGTTGCTCCTTCTTTACTTCCAATACTGAATAAAAGCTTAATCCCAAGACTCTGAGAGCTTTCTTGCAAGCTTTTCTGAAAACTGTAGTAGATTTGCTGATGAATGGCTTCTTTCAGACTACTCTTCTCTTCGGCAAACCTATGTATCAGTCGTCATTCTGTCTCCCTACACCATTCTCCGTGTTTTTGTATGTTTTTGGCCATTTCTAGGATTCTCGCTCACACTTTGACCTTCTCCCTGGTACCTTGGAGCTTTGACCGGCAAACACAAAAAAAAACCCCCAAATGCAATACTCTTTTCTCCCCTAAAATTGGCTCTCGCTCTCTTCTCTCTCTCTCTCTCTCCGCTCTCTCTCTCTCTCCTCTCTCCTCATCTCTCTCTCTCTCTCTCTCCATCTCTCTCTCTCTCTCTCTCTCAGCTCTCCCTCCCTCCCTCTCCATCTCTCTCCATCTCGCGCTCTCTCTCCCTCTCCATCTCTCCAGCTCTCTCTCTCTCCTCTCGCTCTCTCTCTCTCTCTCTCTCTCTCTCTCTCTCTCTCTCTCTCTCTTCTCCATCTCTCTCCATCTCTCTCTCTCTCTCTGATCAGCGCCGAGCTCCTTGTTTTTATATTGAAGAGTTAATAATTACATTTAAATCATATCTTTCATCACTCTTACACGACATAAATATTTGCATCCATTCGTCTAATCAAAGTGACCCTGATAAATGTATCGTTGTATTGAGTTATATTCTAACTTAAATAAATCTCAAAATCAGGTTGAATATTTATTTGCAAATAATTTCCAAGCTGAATTAAACGATGTTTAATTAGCACGTGAAAAAGAACTTTTCCCACCTATTAATTACACCTGAAAACAGCAGGTGATCTACACTTGACGTTGAACTTTTCAGAAACTAACATGGACAAAAGTCTGGTTACTCTGATCAAGTCAACTATTATATCTTTGTAAATATGTAATTTAAGAGCCAAAGAAAGGCGACTAGTAGGTGAATAAAAACAATTTTGGGTGTGTATTACTA
>JACATO010000821.1:0-75000 GCA_018389105.1 Nautilus pompilius | reverse complement strand
GGAATGGACGGCTAGCTGTTTAGTCCGAACTAGCTCTCCTGTCTTCTGAGAATCCTTTGCAGGAGCTGATGATAATGCAAGTGTCTGCTATCGACGTCATACGCTTCGCCCTGGTGACGTCATACGCGGAAATCAACAGGATAAAGACAGAAGACGTTGGTCGTCAAATGTTCAATCAATCTGCTAAAAAGGGAGAAAATTGGGGGGGGGCAAACATGGGAGACAATCACCGTTGATATGTAGACACCGAAATGGGCGGGCGTTATGTAGCCTACTCGACTTTCGAGGTTGAGAGAGAGAGAGACAGAAAGCGCCTGAGTTCGATTCCCGGTCGGAGCAGCGCTTAGTTTGGTGTGTTTCCAATTTTATCTCACATCTAAAATTGAAGGATTCTAGTAGTTGCTTATTTCTTTGGCAAAATTGGAAATTCCGGGCCGCTCATAACAATACTCTCGAAGGTTCACAGCGACACCACGCTTCCTCGGAGAGTTGTCTTTCTTGTAGACAGGCCATACTTCTCTTGTAAAGAGACCGGTGCACGAAGCAACAGCGATACAGATATAGATCCTTCTCATTAAGTTTATAATAGTCCATATTTGTAAATACACCCCACAGTCAAAAACTGAGTTTCTATTTTTAGAAAAATCCTAAATGAAATTAGATAACACAGCCACAGTTCTAATTAACCGTTAAACACTGAAGATGGCGTTTTCTCTCTCGGACAGACAATTAAAGAAGTTAATTTTATATTTCTACACTATATTTCCTAAAATTTTACCTGGTAGTGAAGGTATAAAAACCTTTAACGCAAAGCAATTGTTCTACAAAGTTTTGCGATGTTCAAAAAGTTTCCCTTTCAGACATACATGGAAGTGGTTAACATTCTAGCCGGCTATACATATTTATTTATTTTGTTGAAATTTCTTCAGAACTTGTGTATGTTTAAACTTCATTAATTCTACTCCACACCGGAACCTTTCTTGTAGGTCTCCACAAATTCGCTCCATGCACCAGAAGGGGGGGAACCAAACAAATCTACCACGATCACTTCTGAGAAACGGGTTTAGAATTTTCAACTAAAAAAATATATATATATATTATTATTATTCCCCCTTAAATTATACCGATAAAAGCTAAAAGACTTCAAAGGAGAGGTCGCTTAAGAATAAGCAAAATAAAATTATAAGTCGTTATAATCCGGAAAAAACAAGCGAGCTGATGTCAAAACCTCGTGGGGATACAAAGCAAACAGAAGCCGAGTCGGCTTTTAATGACAAACGAAGAGTGAACATGAAAAAAAATACAAGGAATGGGTTTTAGCCATTGGGCTAAAAGAGAAAAACAAACAGAACCGACCTGGGAGAAAAAGTGCTAATGAATCTAACATAAGTCGCTTCCTTCAAATATGCAGCGATTTCAGGTTCGGACTTGATTCAAAGCAGGTAGGCGCTGTGTGCACAAATAGAATTAACTCCTCCACTTACATCTGATAGTTCCTTCGCCCCACAACTGCATACAGAGAATAAAAGATTAACCCGTTATAGGGTCTTAGAGAGAAAACAGGGCAAATATTGTTCGAAGAGGTAAATGGATTATTCCAGAGTTTCTACCGTCGACAGTGGCAAACTGGCTAATAAAACAATCCGTCAACCACTAAAAATTGAAATGTTTAGAAAAACGTTTTAAAAAATATACTTTCTTTTACGTGAGTGGTTTACGTGTTGAAAAAGACACGTGACTATAGGTGATTGATAATTCTGTGCAATCAGGATATGGGAAATTTCACTGAAAATCCACAATTGCGTCCGTCAGTGCAATGGCTTAACGTTCTATTTTTTTTTAAAAAAAGGATATAATTTTTATTTTCTTGTAGAACATTATTTAAAAAAATAATCCACAAAATAATGCTTTAAAATATCGGCAAGAACGATTTAAAACAAGACAAAACCAAAATGTCAGACACTGTTATTTTATTTTCGTCGCGTATCCATGGTGACTTTCAAAAAAAATATATTTTTTCGCTGTCCCAGAATGCATTGCGCCGACTATATACAACATGGACACCAAAAGAGGAAAATATTACTTACTGGTGCCTTAACGTGTATTGGCTCCTCGCGATGTTACAAATTACACTGATTACAAGTCATGAATAAAACTGGTAATAATGGTTAAGTTCTTAAAATTTCTGAAGTCATCCTTGTTGATGAGACTAAGACTGGAAACCAAACAATTAACATAAGACTTTAAGAATTTAATCTTAGGGTAAAATTCATATTTTATTAGCGATATGAAGTGATATGCTAAATTATTTTGGTTTCTTGAAAAACTAAATCATGTAATTTGTCGAGAATTAGAAATATTCTACTGGTACGTTTGGAATACCGCATTGTATATACAGAAAAACAATGTAAATACATTTAAAGTTTGAACAACAACAGCAACAATTTAAACTCATATAAGACCCAAATGACACTTTTCTGTATGCAAATTAAATGCTTAAGAAAACTGGTATTTATTGAGTTGTGGACATAAGCATAAATTGTTAACTGTCTAATAATAATAAAACACATCACCGTAGTAACACGATTGTCGATTGTAGAAGTGGAATGAGTCTAAATATTTGTTGACAAGATATTTTAAAAGAGGTTTGGGCTGGATGAGCCATAATGGCTTCCTGACTTCTCGTGGAAATCAAACTGCGAATACCAACCTGACTGACACCTGGTGATTATAAGAGATCACTCCACAAGTTAAATCGCATCGCCGGTCCAGCTTGACAAAGCCGAAGTGTCAGAATGGTTGTATACGAGGGCCGTGCGGTCCTAGAGCTATCCCTGTAATTAGTCATTAGGCTCCACTAGGCGCTCAGCTGTTAACAGATTTTTACTTCTAGACTGAAACCAAGGACATCTACTCCATGGTTTACTGGAGGTCAGAATTAATATATTGGTTCCTTTTTTTGTGTGTGTCTTAAGGTCCGGCCTAAGTGAAAAACGTCAAATTTTATTGTCTTTCCTTTCTCCCCCCCCCACTTCCTGCGTAAAATCTACAGTAGCGCGACGACTTCGAGGAGATATATGGGGCCAGGGAGAAATTTAGCCCAATGTACTGAAGTTATCCCTCGTAAAATGTAACATTAGCGCTATCCACCTTAGTCCGGCCCCTCTTGCTGCTTTCAAGCCCGTGGGTCTGTTTCAAATATAAATGCAATTACGACCCGGTGAGAGAGGAAGTACGTCAGCCGCGGGCCTGACCAGACGTGAAGCTGGCCGCAGTTTTAGGGGCCGCCTTTCAACCAGTTTTATGAACTTGAAGACATAAAAAAAAACAACGATCGCGTATTGTAGCTCCCATATAAGGCTGTAAAGTAAAGAAAAGTGCGCCAGACCGTCGAGGGCAGGAGGTCAGAGGTGACGTCCTCAAAATAGTGAAGATTTTGCTGCCCGAACATAAGGCACAATGCGAATCATTTGTAGTGGCTGGAGGCCGCAGTAACAAGTGGTCAGCTCGGTTTAAATCGCCTGTCACGTGTACTTTGCGCGATGGGAGAACCAAAGGCGCATCATGTCAGGCTGACGCATGTCCTATTTTTAATTTGTTTGTCCGTCTGGCAGCCATTACAGTACCCACCCTAGACAGCTTGCTGACAGCTTAATCCGCTAGACTTGTTAATTTGCATCAGGTCGTGGTCTCTTTCGCAATTTTTTAAAGATGAGATGTCCTAAAAGTACAATTGTATTAAAGCCAAGACTTACATCCAAGAAGCTAAATAATACTTGAAGAGGGGAGAGATAAAAAAACACTTATCCCACAGTGAATTTCGACTTTTAAGGAGGCAGTTTAGATTCAAAAAGTGTAAATGTTAAATTTTCCCGTAACACCGAATTAATGGACTTTGGCTTCGCTATCTTAAAATGTCCACATTTTCTATTCGGATAAGCGGCAGTTGCGTCCCTTGACAGCTTCATCGGGTTTGGGCGTCAGGTGATGGAGCCAGGGTATTCACCAAAGGGTAATATAATAGAGCTTTCGAATGGTTTATTGAAACTAGTCAGCAATTTTATTTGTTTTCAGCAAGAAGCGACATTCATGAGATATAATTAACGCTGTGGCCATCACAGATCGCCGTAGGTTTAATAAACAGTTTAATTACGTCATAGTAAGAGAAGCTTCCTCCTGTTCCTTCTTGCTGTTTCCAAGAGCGCATGTGTTTGTGCTGGAAAACGGTTGAGGAAAAGGTTAAATTTTAAATAGGGTCTCTTGTACACCCACTTAAATAAACTTACGTTGACTTTCCTGGTATCATCGTTTCAGGAACTATCATCAAGCATACCTGGCAAATCTCACCTGAAGAGAAATACCTGGTAGTAATAACGCGGTTAACAATTGTATAGAATTAAAACTTCGGTAATAATAGAATAGATATCAAAATGCATGCATTACATCGGTCCAGGTGATCGAGATATGATGCGCTAGGCCAGGAGCCGGCTGTTAATCAGAACTTGACACAAACTCGCATTTTTACTAATCTGCTAAATCATTTCGGGTTCTTTTACTTCGGACTAATAATTTTTGGGGAGGCAAAACCGGTCAGTTATACAATATACATAAATAAATGAAGTATAAACTTTTTTTAAAAAAAATTTAGAAATTTCAGTATGAGGTGCTGTGTGAATAATTTATCCGTTTGATTTATATTAGTATTCACCTGCCTAATCAAAGAGTTACCTAGGAATTTGCGGGTCAAGAGTTTGGGCTGCAGGATATTCACGCGATTCTCAGTCTCCAGAAGGCTGGCTGAGAATGTTATTCAAGAAACCTTCCAAAAGTTTAACCCAGCCTCGATCTAAATATTCAGCACTTCCTCTTCCTGTCTAGCATCAACTTTCCCTCTGCGTCTCTTATTACGCTCCACAGATTTCCTGCCCCGAATCGCACAGCAAAAACAAATATTGTTTAATTGCTAGAGTTTTTAAAACATTTTTACCTGTATATTTTTATTTAACGTTTTTTTGTTTGTTTTGTTTTTTTAAATTGCAGCAGCAGGCTTCTGATAACTTAAGAGTATCGCCAGGTGGCGTACTTCTGACTAAGCTCTGACCTTCGATCTCTCACGCCTATATATTATTGTTTTTTTATTAAAAAAATAAAAAGACCTGCCATCTGCTGGCGGAAGTCGTATGTAGGTTCACCTATTAAATAAAACACGTTAAATACCCGTTATGTCTTTCCGTAAAAGAAACTCTATCCTTATTATCGCTAGAGGAATTAATACACCGCCATCTGTTTTGAATAACACCAACAATGCTGACGGAGACAGAAAGACGGCCGATTGTAATAGATTCTCCCCCTACGTCATGCCCTCCTGTAGCTTGAGAGCTGCCCTGTTTTGGGTTTCAGAGCATGACGGACTGACGAGAAAATAGCACCTCAGCAATTAGCTGAATCCGAACTGGTAGATATGGCTACGGCTGCTAATTGAATAAGCTTTTGAAGTGTAGCGCTAGAGAAGACATTCACCACTGAGCATTCTACATGACTTAGTTTTATTAGGTTTAAAAATTTAAACTTTAAAAATGTTTAATAATTATAACAGCTCGACCTCAGCACATAAAGACAATGAAGAGCAAGCGAGAAATAGTTAAATAATCGTACCAATACACAATTGGTTCGACCAGAAGAGAGTCAGTTATTTGCGTAAGAGCTGGAGTTACTTCTAACCATCTAGCCAATGTATTTTCAAATGTACGTATTGATTATACCGCATTGAACGGCTCGCGAGTCAGGCGCCATCATCCAATCAACTCATCTGACGCTTTTCAAGTCATAAGTCGGGTTCACTTTTAAACTGAGATCCCAAACAACAATCAAAAGGAATTGTGGTTTGTCTACCGGCTCCTTCAAATGTCTTAAATAGATAGAAAAAAGATGAACCAAGCAGATGTCAAATCTGAAGATTGGATGTACAATTCCGTACTTGGAAAACGTTTTAGAAATGGGTCCGGTCTGTCCATTTAAATAATTATTTTAAACAATTAAAGGTGCTTATATATATATCGAGATTTATCTTAAACCTGTTTATATGCTGTAGTCTTTGGTAAAAAGCCTTAAAAATGAGTCTAAGACTTCTTTCTAACTCTCACGCCGAGGTCGGCACATTGGTCATTCATCAAGTGAAAGCTCCCAACCTAAACCAAACGGAGAAGAGAGAACAGGGCGCTCGCTACTAGGGTAGAATACCCAGAACTCTTCATTTCTTAGGAGGAAATCCACGCAACGACCCTTGGATTCGAACTAGGAACCTCAGCTTTAGCATCTGCCGCAGAACCAGCAGCCGTCGGGGTCTAACCCCAACGGCGAAACACATCTTTTCGGCTTCCGCTTTCGGTAATTACCAGTGACAACAGAAAAGTAAGGATCTCATAAAGATGAAGAAGGGGGAAAAGAACCCAGCTGACAAAATTCTTGGATTTCGAATGCAGAAACGTTACAAGACTTTTAAGAACATTATTATTAACGCGCATCCATCAAATTCAGTTTGAATAACGTTAGAAATTATAAACCATGGAATTCTTGATTAATTGAGTTGCTTTCTGAATTTCCCTGTCATCGAATTTCAGCGTAATGGGCTGAAATTGGTCGTATCCAGTGGAAGTCCCGGTTAGCACGTGCCGCCATCCAAAATTATTGTAATTGATTCAGGCTTCTGCCTAAGCGAAAAGTTTTTCAAGAGGACATCAAATAACCCCTGACACAAGCGAATGTTTCAAACATCAAACCGTTTTTTCCTTCGTTAGTAATGGTTTTCTTTGGAAAAAAAATTACAAATCCACCAATTTAATGTTCACGTTTAATAAATGTATGCCAATTTTTCTTTTTTTTTTAAAAAAATCTGAATCCACTTTCCAGTTCCGGTTTAGTTATCGTTTGAGGTTTTGGCAAAGCCCAGCACACCTCGTTCTGTTTTTGAACGATTGCTGGACTTAAAGCGGAATGGTCCGGTTTCAGTTTTAATTTTAGAATTCTGGCAAACCTAATGTATTAGATATCGAAGTATAATCGGAACAGTAAAATGACCACAGCCAACAACAACAACAACAACAACGAAAAAAAAAGAAGAAAATATTTAGAAATAACAGTGATGGTTTTATGCTAATTGGAATAATTTAACTCTACTATTTACGTTTGTCCATTGAAATATTGCTACTGCTTACTCGGCTCAGCATCTACTAAAGTTTCTCCGGTCACTGATCATTTCCTTCTTTGAAGATGTATTAGTCAAAACGTTGGTGAGGAAGTTGGTTAATGGATGTAGAACATTATATTAGCGTTTTGTTTCGTCCACTGTTTCCAGTCAGGGTATCTATCATCTTTCCTCGTTTCTCTACCTATTGTTATACCTTAATTAAATCACGATATCCCGGTATTTTTTCCTTAATGAAGTCTTACCGCTACCATATCAGGGAAAATTCTATTTTTGGTAGGATGCCCGTTTTGCCGGAACCTTCCGGATGTTCGTAGAAGTCGAGTTAACTGGCCAATAAGCGACGTTGTACCTGGGACTGAAGCAAGATCGTTCTAATACTTCTCTCTTTTTTTTAAAAGAAACCGGAGGCGGACTTTTGATTTCTGCTTAACTATTAATCAACGGTCGAGGCAAGAAACACCACTAGCATTTCACCTCCTGGTGGGTTTGATCCCTCTCCAACACCCCTTTTTTCTAGCTCTGAAAACTCAGTTTGTCACTTAAGCCCGCTCTATTTCACACCTGAGCTCCGTCTGTCCGACGGGCACCTGTCTCGGCTTCACGGCTCGCGCCTCCCACCGACACCACATCTGACAGCTGTTACAAACACGTCCTTTCTACCATCAGCAGCCACCTAGGCGAGGGAAACTGGCTCCCTCCCTGTCCCCCCCCCCGGCGGGGAAAACAAACAAGGTGACTGAATCAACCCTGACCTACAGCGCCTCTTGTATCACCACCCGCACGATACCCGGGGTGACGAGACTTAACCAACGGACGACTTTCTGTCGGTCGACCTTTTTTGTATACGCTAAACTTTTCAAACGAACTCTACAGATCCTCAGCCGCTCTCGATTATTCTAAACTCTTTTATTCTATTCGTTAAAGAACCCCCCAAAGCTCAATAAATAAATACTCATTTTATATCTGCAAGTTCAAGAGAACTCCAGTACATGGCGACAGGTCGAGTGGCATTCCACGTTTTAATGGAAAATATTTTATCTTTTGTTAATTTTTTCCCCGTCTCTTTTTTAAAACTGCCGGTTGACCTCACGTTGAGGATAAAGAGAGAAATAGCGGATTCAAACACTTTATAGAAATTTCGATCGATTCCCACAAAGCACCGCAAACGGAAGCTGCAAAAAATGCGCCAACTTCGTTCTTGCCTCACCTCTCTTTGCACTTTACTTCAGGCGGCATTCATTTGTATTTATTTATTCTCTTTTAAAATGTGCATCCCTTAATTTTTTTCACTTAAAATAAAAAAAGCAACAACAACTCACCTTTTTCAAATAGCAGAGATCGGAAACGGCTGAATGCAATAATAACTGCTACTCGGAAGATGGCGCGTCGAGCGTTTATCAACTTTAAAAAGCTAAGATATCGTTTGACTCGCAGCAGAGCCTGGCCGTTCATAGCTTGGCAGCTAATTAAACACCTGAAGCAGGCTTATTATTAAATGGTACAATTACACTGGTAAACCCATTCACAAAACCGGGGTTTTCTAAGATGCTGCTAAGCCTTAGTAAGAGTTTTTTTAACGCTACAATACACTAAAATACTCCCTTAATCCAGTCCCCTTTATATGCCCATCATGTAGGCAGTTTGCTGATGAAGCTATTAAATTACCTGTTCTTTAGATCCGTACCAACACCCACACAACGTTATTTTTAGCGGTTTCGAACACGTTACCTGTAAGGTATTACCCACAAAATAGAGGCTCGCCAGTCTGGCTGCCACGTATTAACATGCTAACCAAATAGGAATTTGTCTAAAAACTGGCGCTTACTGAGTTGACACTTGATTCCAAATGAGATGGCCCATTGCATCGATAATATTTTTTTTTTTTAATGTTTCGTTCTTGAAGCCAAAGTGGTGGGTTTCGCGAGACAGCCAGTGCCTCCCGTGGGACAACGGAAGTCACGTGTGTTTGTAACTCTCTGCCTTCAGCTCGCTGTCTGCAGCGCCCACTGCGGGTGACTCCTCTGCTCAAATGCCTGCACTCTTCGCCTTCACGTGGCGGCTCTGCCCTCAAAAAGATCCGACAGATGACCAAATGCTCAGCGGGTTAATGTGGCAGAGAAAACTGGGCACCGAAGCCTAGGCTGACAGCCAAAGGAGATAATGAAATCAAAACCATATGGGGATTGGCCGTCTCTAGACTTGAAACCGGCCCCAGACCAGGTAAGGAAGACGGATAGCCGCCCTGGAGGTCGCTTGAGCACCAAGCCCTTGTTCTTGGTCGGACTGACAGGGTTCGGGAGCCATAGTGTCTGCGATCGGGGAGCTTTGCACTAGAAACGTTTGGTTTGGAAAATCTGCTCAAACCCCAGGAAAACATGGATCAAAATCCAAAAGCAAAACTTAATAACTAAAAAGTATACAGTTACCAAACGGATCAGGAAAAACTACCCAGAAGACCTGAAGATAATCCTACGGAGAACAGAGAAGAGGGGAGCGAAGAAAATAAAGTATTCGATATGTCATAAGAAGTAAAAATTCTGCATCGAGGGATGCAGAGAGTGGAATTACATCTTAAAAGCAGAAAACATGCTTATATATTTTTTAAAAAAAAAATTTGTTTTAAAAAAGGTAAATATTCAGGTGATTCGGAAAAGGAACTTACATAAGGGGGGAAATGCCACAGAATCAACAAACCTAGCTTTCGGATAAAGTACCAGAAGGCAGAAAGAAACCGCGTAAACGATTATTACCTACTTTTTTAAAATGAGGAAGGAGGCAGAAGCAGGTAGCATGAAGTCAGAAAAGAAGAAAGGAAAAGAAAAATAGAGACAGTTATCACGGACAAGAAAGAAATACAACAGCAGCCGAACCATCATCTAATCAAAATAATATAATGGACTACACAATCAATGAGAAGCAAGCAGAACGTCTTATATACAGGTAGTTTTTGCATATCCCAAGATGTGGAGAGAATAAACACACGAAACTTGGAACAATCATATTCCAAAGAAAGTACAAGAAATGACAGTCACACATAAATCAATTATTGACCAGCATGAGAAATATGATATTGTGCGGAAAATCTAAATGGAAGCCACTGAATATGGAGGGAACCAGAAGTCTATAAAATGGGAGGTAGGACATAACACAGGAGAAAGTGACCAATGACCAGTAACCAAGAAAGAACAGGAGGACAAAACGAATAAAAGGTCCCAAACAGCTCTGGCAGGACAGGCCGCCATAAAAATCAGACCTGAGCAATGCTACGACCGAATTCAGCGCAATAATCTTGTGAGCCACACAGAGCCATTCCAAAGAATCAGACCAGATTCTATAAGACAATGAATCAATAACAAACAAAGATTAAAAAGCAGAAGAGTTCAGTAATTTTAGTCAGGACTACAACTGGCTCTAGATATACTCTCTAAGAAAGCCCTACCTACCTCAACTGCGAAAGTTTTCCTTTTGGAAGCAATTTAAGAAGATTTAGATTTATCGAACCCATCCAATAACCGGAAAACAGAATTGACCGAACTCATACTGAAACTCCACAAGGAAAAACGTCAACTTAAGCCATACCCAAGAATATCCCTAAATTTGTGCTTGGGTAAACTTGTAGAAAGGATGATTTTAAATAGAATATCGTGGAAGATGGAAAATGAAGAGACCCTTTCACCAATGCAACATAGATTTAGATCGGATACATAGAAAGAGAGACGCGTTAATCGGAAAAATAAAGGCAGGGTCCGGCAGTTCTTTTGGACTTAGAGCATTTTTTTTTTTTTTTGATAAAGCGAGATGGGATGAGATCGTCGATAAGCTAGCAACAGACGGGGCGCGATGGTAGAATGCAATAAAAGTCGTCTGACGACAAGATAGAAAGTTTCGAATCCACACAAGTAGAAATGAAAGAAAGGACTTTCCAGGGATAAATTATAAGTCTAACCGTGCTTAGCGCTTTTATTTGATCTGCACAAAGAAGTCAAAAGGACATCAAATCTGTTTTTGTACTTCTTTTGCGGACGATGGAACAAATTATAAACCAAGGGGTTTGGATACTTATTGAAAATCAGGCACAAAAATAAAAGCTCTAAGCATCAGGTGAAAATATCAAATAAATTACTTTTATCCTGAAGAGAAACTTCAATCCAGAACCAATTTGAAAATATCCGGTCACAGGCTGCAATGATAATTAACCCCATAAACACCAAAAGTTAACGCGAGCCGGCGCTCATTGAGCATTTAGCAATTTCGGTTCAAGAGAATTTTTTGCTGAAGATTATTGCAAACAAGAAATATAAGCTGACTTTCCGACTCAGTGCGTCTTCTACCTTAGGTTCATTCGGCCAAAGATGACGGAGGTTTTTGATGAGTGTTGCAACGGGGAAAAATGCAATCAGAGAGAATTTAAAACATTGCTCTCCGCCTAATGGCAGGATGGATGAAATCAACGCTAACTGAAGCATTAAAAATAGGAACAGATGTTCTCCCTCCGGGACCAAATCGTAAAAAAAAAAAAAATTCAAAATTTTGCAACCTGCTACATTTTCTAAAAGTTTATATTGCAAGACAAACAATTGAGGAATCTGAACTAGGATAGGATCTGTAAATGAAATTAAAAGGAAAAGCCTAAATAGAACGTCTAACCAAACTCTTATCCCAGTGGTAAGTAAGATCCCGCTTCGGCAACGGAACCCACCTGAAATCAATCTAGAATTTGCTAGCATGGGAACAATATAGCAGATCAAGCGAACACGAATGACCTTGAAAACACAAAAATATTCTCATATTCTTGCCGTATCAGTCCATAATGGATGCAGAGATGACAGAGCTGTGGGGGGGGACCCCATAAAACGAGGGCAAAAGAAATCGATCATCCTTACTGGTTCCATCTCATCCTTACAAACAATTAGGTTGCTATCTCCACGTTTGTGCTGTACATCAACTATCAGTATCTCCCATAAGTAACCAAAAAATAGTTTTTCAACGGATACCGAGTCGTGTGAAGCTTACGGGAAACGAGAGAGCTGATGAACTTGCGGCGGGCGGTACTAGTAATACAAAACTTCGGACTATCAAGTCTTCAAGAATAAGCTATACAACGTATGGAAAAATAACTTCCAGGCCGACAAAATACTATGGGGAAAACCCAAACACGATGACGCATAGAGAGATGCCAAGAACAACACAAGCTGTTGTAAACCGTTTCTAGATTGGTCGCTTCCCAATGCAATCAACTACTCTGTCGCTTCAGCGTGGGTGATTCTCTCCCCTCCCGCCCCTTCTGTTTGAAGCAAGGGTTAAGTTTGCGGAGCATATTCTTTATTGTTGTTATGGGCTTCATCCGAGGTGGGGTGGGACTACCTGAAAGAGACGGCTGCTAGGGGCTCGTTACTGCGTGGAGATGTATGTACTATGGTCTCACGATCGACACAGTGAGCAGAAGACAATTATTTGTTCTAACAAAGATGGACGCTGAAGGCTTTTCCGCAGAAACCTCAGGATGGATTTATGCAAACTTCCCTTTACGATTTTATTTGATTAAATACAGATATCACTTTAAGGTACACTCCACACGGCTGCTACTGTGTTCGGCTATCGGAGAGATGTGGGAGGAAATCCGCTCTACACTTGTGCAAGTGAATAACAATATAATTTTTGTCGGGTGACCTACAAGTGTCAAATTTATCTTTCCTTTAATTATTCATACTTTTTGAAACTTGACTTAATAATTTAGAATTGTTACCATATTTATTATCATAAACTTTCCAAACAAGTTATTAGGTTTTTGTTCGGGGAGAGAGAGAAAGGTTAACTATTGCTACATCGGGACAATGACGTCACCCAGCTCCCTTGTTCTTTCCGGTAAGTTTTAATTGCAAAACAAAAATTACAATCTTAAAGTTTTACCTTTAAACAGACACACACAAATTAACCCCATTTAAATCGCAGTGGCTCTCCGGCATCACCACATGAAGTTCTTATCGGCTATCATAATTCTCTAGTGTTATTCCTTTAGCTTCTGAGAAAAGTGCTTCGCTTGTAGGCCACCAGATACAAAGAATTTTTTTTAAATCTTGGAGCTGTAAACGACTATTTTTTACGTAGAAATTATTGGTGTTCAAGACATAGTTGGCATATTCTCCTGAGCTAAATCTTATGGGGAATGCTTAGGAAAACATGCTTAAACATACTGACGTGTTCAGACTAACATCCAAATAGAAGTCTACTGCAACAGATGATCTACGAAATGCAGTCTTGAGAAGAAAGTAACTAATAAGAAATAACCTGTATATTTCAGTACTTCCACTTGCGAGGAAAAAGATCACGTGACGGGATCCGAATTACCTGGCAGATAAAGTACACAGATGACCCACCCATAGGTACAGCGGCAAGAAATCGCTTTGCAGACTGGAATTCAATAAGGGTCGATGCAAGGCACGAACGCTCCGCCATGTTGAATTTCCGCCTGACGTCCATTTATCTAAGATGATCGCAGTCAGTAAATTATTTAAAGAAATACAATACGCAATAAGTTATTGTACAATATATATTTTTAATCGGTAACGAAAGGAAAACCTGAATATGTATAATGTATTTATTTAAAATAAAGGCGATCGTTTCGGGAGGGGAGAGAATTATCTGGGTCTCGAAGTAAAAAGTAACCTATACATTCTCGTTTCCCCTCCAGATTCGTGATGTAAAAGTCAAATGCCTCGTCAGCGAAACCGAACATTTACTTTTGTGATGCTATTTTTAAAGCTGAATACAACTGAACAATAACCCTCTCTACCGCTTCCTCCGCAATTAAATATTAGCACAGCGCACATGCCCAGAGCATGGCAGCTAATCGTCTGGTTAAGTGAAAGAAGTCTGACTTATTACTCAAGTTTACGAGCTCAAACAGAAATCATTTGTGAAATAGATTTAGCTGAAAATAATTGCTCAGTCACCTGGAAGACGGATACCAATTATACATACCGGGCTGATTTTTTTAAAAGCCCATATTTAATATCGTGTTTAAAGGGCCTGTTGTGTAGACGAGATGTCTCATCCACATGTAGAACCGGTTGGTTGGGGGTATTTGCTTTTCTTTACATAATGAACCGCATTATAAACTTAGTAACGACAAGAGACAGAAAACTGCTCTCTTATAGTCGGAAAATAGTTTTGTTTTTGATTGATGTGTCAACCAAGTGTGAAAGGAAGATCTATTTATGACTTGTTCACCTTAGAGTCATAAATAAAGGGAAATCAGATTCTAACACCGAGAGAAAATTCATTTTTAAGGACAGTTATAACGAAATAAAGGGAAATCAGATTCTAACACCGAGAGAAAATTCATTTTTAAGGACAGTTATAACGAAATAAAGGGAAATCAGATTCTAACACCGAGAGAAAATTCATTTTTAAGGACTGTTATAACGAAATAAAGGGAAATCAGATTCTAACACCGAGAGATATTCATTTTTAAGGACTGTTATAAAGAACCAAGAACCAAGATACATAACATTTACTGTCTTTTAAAGAAATGTAAATACTACGTGAACATTGCCTGTCTGTTTCGGACAGTAATTAATGATGAACGATTGTTCGTCTACCGAGAACTCAAAATAGCTGTAATTTCTGTTTCACTTTAGTAGCGAACCAACTTCGATTATTTTGATGATAATTTCTAGTCGTAACTGAAGAAAGTAGCCAGCCTTGTGTTCGGCTAACGTTTGTTATAAACTCCAAGTATTTCGTGTCACATCTGTAGCACACGAACTGTGTCGAAGACAACACCGTTTCTATGACGACAAGCGTAACTACATGGCACCGCACATCTATTTACGTGTTTCCGTTTAGTGAACTTGATGCGGCTCTAAATGGATTCTCGGACCGTATCAAGTCGTATGTAAATTACAGATATCAATACAGGATACGATGGCACATCAAGCCATATCTTGCTAATACACAAGGGCGGTAACTTGATTTATTTATATTTCACACAGTGAAAGTATTCTAGAATCTTGCATTTATCCTGAAACTAAACCTAGACAGTTTGTTTTACTTACAAAGGTTTTTTTTTTTTTTAAAAAGAAATAAAATTGTATTAATTTACTTACTCTTTTAATTAAGCCGTCTCCTATCTAAGGCATAATACGTCTTAATGTAATTCTTTAAAAGAAAGGAATGTAAAGATTATGTCCTCTCAAGCACCTGTTGATTACCTGAAAGTAAAAGCCAAAGAGTTTCAAATAATTCCACTCACGTGTAGCTGTGTTTTCCTTTTTTCACTAATATTATTTATTTCTCTTAGTTCACCTACGCTGTAACGGTATGGCTCTGATTTCTAAGTCAGTGGCATTTAACCCTTTTAGCATTGTCACCTCTTAAGCTAGCCAACAAAACCGGGTCCCCTCTTCTGTTTTTTACAGGACAGAAGCTGGTATCCGACAGAGTAGTTGTACGCCAGTGTTCTCGATGTTCCGAGACGTTCGAGTACAAGGCGTTCTTAACTTCCGGTTCCCTTATTGCACGACACATCTTTAATGTAGTACCTTACAGGAGCGTAGTGATAATAAATGACGATATATTCCTAAATCTAGAAGCTCGTTAACTCATGGAAACGGTCAATTGCCTACCCCCAGGTTAATTACGACCGTTCTAAGTGAACGGTTCTGAAAATTTAAAAAAATGTTAATTTTTCCATTTGATTTTAAGACTCATCTTCAGTGTCAGCTACGAAATTAAAATGTCGCTGACGCCATAGCAAATCTTTCGTCTGTTCCCGAAGTGTATTTACTGACGTTGATAGAAGCAGACCACTGCTACCTGAAGGTGACGCCATGTCACGTGATCATTACTCGAACCATTGACGCATACAGTGCTACAAAGAAAATCTGGGCCACCGGCGGATTTGCGGTTTAGAAAACCATTTTGTAGATCTGCACTATTTTTGGTTCTCCAATAATAGTGAGAAAACTTAGCATGGCGCCGAAGGTGACCGGTCATAAAAACACACACACAGACGAAGACTCTTTCGCCACAAAATTGCAAAGAAATGCGGAGTTTTTTTTTAAAAGATAGGTGTGTGTGTGTGTGTGTGGGCACAGAGCTGTCGAAAACCCCTACAGGGGGCGCGCGACCTTGAAAGTCGCCCATGGCTGGCCAATCGTATTACGGGAAGAACTGGATGCGTCACGATCAGCTTTGCAAAGGTCCATCGGATTCTCATTGAGAGCTGACTGTGATCGTGTAGCTGCTCGAAGTCCATCACTGAGGTGAGCAAGCAGGTGAAAATGGCTGCAGCATGCGAAATAATAAGGCATTTAGTCAGACAGTTGTTACCGTTAAGGTGCAGTTTCTACGGAGAGGAGGACCACGGGAGATATACTCAGACCAGCTCTTACAGCCAACCACGGAGAAGGGGAGAGCACCTGCGCTTTTCTGGGGTCGTACGAGTGCGGAGACGAAGAACTAATGAGAATTCATGAAAGCTTAGATAGAGTGGGTTACCGTAAGGTCCTAAAAGAGCGCGCAGTACCGATGTGAATACCTTACTGGGTCCAGGTTTCATACTTCCAGCAAATAAAGGATAATAAAAATAATTATGGAAACAGAGAAAAGAACCGAACATAAAATCTAAATAACAAGGGATAGAATCGCGTCTCTTGTGTAAAAATGGAATGCTGCTAGTACAGTCACGTGTTGGTATAGCACGCTGTGATTGGTTGTCATGCGCCACACCTAAAGAAGGACTATGCAAGTATAAGCAGTGATATCACTGCGCTGTGTTGAATGCTATGACTCCTGGTAAGGAAGTATGACATGACAAGCGATAGAGATCAAAGTCTTGACTGGTGGAGGCTGCTTCAGGCAGCATATCGTAGTCAGACTTCACGCCTGAGAAGAAGCTGTAGGCAAGACTCTGAGAAAGTTGCATAAACCGATACTCTTGACAATAGACGCGGTCGAGAAAGAAAGCTCAAACTCTCTGAAGATGAGGTTAAGCACCAGAGTATGTTCTCTACATGATAGACGGCGACCCAGTAGAGATTCTGCAGGTGACACAGCTGCAAAGTACACGTATTAACGTTTCTTCAAGAATAATAAGATACACAATAGCGCGAAGCGGTCTCGATGGCTGTGAGCTGCCCGAAAACCTTTTCTTGGGAGAGGCAGCCAACTGGCACGGCTGACATGGGCGTCAAAAAATGAAACAGTGGGATGAATGTACTCTTCACAGATGTGTCCAGGTTGAAGGTATACTGACTGCCGACAGGTACGGGTAGGATCATATCTATCATGCCATTTCCTCAGGAAGGCATCTCATTAGGTGAGGATTAATCTTCCACCATGACAATGACCCCGAGTATACAGCAAACGCGATGAAAAACTATCTGGGATGTAAAGAGGCAGATGGACCACTCACAAAGTCCTTACATATACATCACAGAGGCTACATAGGGTCACGTGGTTACTGGGGAAGTCAAACAACAACCAAACACCAAGGATGAATCACGGAAAATGTTACGGGATATCTGGAACAACATCCCACGGCCATACACTGATAACCTGTATGGGAGCATCAAAACAAGGTGTCATGGCCTATATAAAGCAAAGGGCTCACATACCAAAAATACTAAAGCACTGTACACGATATTCATTTTGTTTTTGTATATTTTCTGTAATAATGCATTATGTATGTATTATATACGTATGTCGCTCATTTGCAATTACTCACATGTGCACATTTTGTGTGCGTTTCCACAGTGATTTCCAATACACAGTGTGTGCGTACTTTTAAAAACGTCTATGTTTTGACTGAAACATAGCTGAGCTGAAGATAGATAGCTGTTAATTTAAAACCAAACTTAAGGAACACTTCGAAGTGTCGAAAAATGTCTGCCTCTGGAAGAACAGAGAGAAAAGAAGAAATTTCCATAATCGTCAAATGATCTAAAATCGTCTAGTAATGAGAATAAAATAGCTGTTACATTTCTCTTTGCGTTCCTGCTTAAGAGAGATTTGCTTGATCGATTCGTAACAAAAGCAGCCAACCTCTCGATGTCTTTACCGATAAAAGAGTTTAAATGTGGCAATTAATCACTTGGAGATCATTAAGCATTATAGTTGTAAAGAGTTTTTTTTAAAAAATTGGTTCTGATTCCCTGGCTCAGCTAAGAGTAGCTGAAGTCCGTGCTAATTTAACTCACTGCTCATGAGGCGGTTTCAGAGCTGAAATTACTGGTCACAAATTATCGAGTGCGTTTAGGATATAGTTAACTTTATTTTTATATCAATACTTTGGAGATGTCCGTATTTTCAATCAGCTCTTTTTCAAGGAGGATTGTAAAAACGTGGTGAGATCAGACACATAGAGCTCATGATTTTCTACAAATATGAAAGACATCAGAACATAATTCAGCATTGTACACAACTCTGACGCACTCATAGATTTTGTCAGTCTTCATGACTAGAGATCTAGATTTCGCTCTCCATTTGCTTGATAAGTATCGGAGATGCTTCTTTAAAACTAATGCCAACTGGTAAGTTATTAGAAAATATGACTTTAATTTCGAAGAAAATTAAGTCTGGATGCTAATAGACTTCACTTCTTGTTTAAAAGAAACCGTACTAAATTCAGGTAACTGTGGAACAGATATTTAAATATAAAATGACCTTTCGATCATATCTATCTATTGGCTTTGATCAGGTATCGTCAGACTGGAAATAATTTACCAGATTTTACCTCTCGTCTAAGTTTTGGCTTACTTACCTAGTTCAGTCGCCTTGTACCTGACTGTTTGAATTTTTTGAATTTTGTGTCCATGTCTTCTTGACTAAACTCGCCTCTAAAGGTTTAGGTTATGCTGTAAACGTAAGAACGCAACCGAAGTAAATGTTCAAAATTAACTTGATTTATGTAATGCATTTTTTAAAACTAATTAAATAATAAAATAATAATAATAATAATAATAATAATAATAATAATAATAATAATAATAATAATAATTAAAGGCTATGTTTAAGTTAGTTAAGAACCCTACGGTCCTATTTCTTACAAAAAAGAAAAGAATCAATATAATTTTAGAGAGAGAGAGAGAGAGAGGAGAGAGAGACTTACGTCAGCACAGAGAGGGGAGATATGACATCAGTCCAGAGAGAGATGGGGGGGAGAGAAGAGAGAGAGAGAGGAGAGACATCAGTCAGAGAGAGATGGGGGGGAGAGAGAGAGAGAGAGAGATATGACATCAGTCAGAGAGAGATGGGGGGGAGAGAGAGAGAGAGAGAGAGAGATATGACATCAGTCCCAGAGAGAGAGAGAGATAGAGAGATGGGGGGAGAGAGAGATAGAGAGATTATGACATCAGTCCAGAGAGAGAGAGAGATATAGAGCATGGGGGTGGGGGAGAGAGATTAGATTGGATCGAGGCGAGCGAGAGACTCTCCTCGAGATCTAGAGAGGAGAGAGATCTCGTTCAGTCCGTCAGTCTCCTGGAGAGAGATTGGGGCGAGAGAGAGAGAGATAGATTGACCTCAGTCCCCAGAGAGATTTGGGGAGAGAGATCTCGGAGAGCGAGAAGATATACATCAGGCCAGAGAGAGAGATGGAGATAGAGAAGATGGGGGGAGAGAGAGAGAGAGATATTGACATCAGTCCAGAGAGAGAGAGATAGAGAGCTGGGGAGGGAGTGAGGGAGAGAGAGAGAGAGAGAGAATTACTACTTCACTCACAGAGAGGGAGGGAGGGAGAGAGTAAGTGTGTGCGCGCGCGCGCGTGCGCTATATAGAAATAGAGAAGATGAGGAGAGAGAGGGCAGGAGTCAGAGTTTCTAGTGCATTACACTTTTAGCTGCTGTCGCTCGCTCGCGCAGACATCCCCGAGTCTTCATCGATTAGTTCCGCCAAGCCAGTGAGCAGGCCCAAATGTTTGGAAAGCCGGGTGGTGGATCTTCTCTTCCGCTTTTACCTGATTTGCGTAAACCTTTTTGTTGTTGTTGTTGTTGTTGTTGTTTTGTTTTGTTTTCAGATGAGAAAGCCTTCAGTGTCGCTATGAGTTCAGAGCCCGGGCGGGAGGCTGAAGGAAAGGATACGGGACGGACCGGCGAGTGAACGAACGGCTGCCTCACGGACATGACAACAACAGCGCTACTGAAAGAGGAGTTCTCCGTGCACAATATCTGGTTCACCTTCCCCAAGCCTGAAGCCTTCTATTTCTCGCAGGTCAGTACGTTAATTCTCGTCTTTTAAACCCGACTTTAATACTGTGTTCCGAACCACCCCTTTCGCCCCCCGCCCCGGCTCTGTAAGTGTTGGTTAGGCGGACACAGAGAAACAACCCCAGCAGGCCGGTTGCCAGGGGTGACCGCCGAGCACTTGAGAAATGCTCCATCCTGACACTAACTGTTAAAAACTCGGCTGTAGCCGGAGTATAGCTGAAAATTGTGCCTCTATTTAAAGGGAAATCGTTACCGAGTCAAGGAAAATTTGCTATTATTTCTTAAAAAAAAACAAAAAAGGGGCCTGGTAACAGTATCTTTGCTGTAACCCGGTTCCGCTTCACTGACGCGAGTTTGCCTAGTTGCTGAGAACACAGAACGACCTACCTGCGCTCGAGGACAAGCGGTACCACAGGTAACGCGTATCCGGCGCCACCCATCTCTCTTTATTAGAACATATAAATTCTAATTACCCGATCAAAAAGACCGGCTGAAAGTCGCTAGCTTTTATTTCCAAACCGCACTGATATAACCACGTGGAAACGCTCTGCTATTGTCTCCCCTTCCCCGCAAGCTGATCGCCCCACCTGGCGGACGAGTCCCTTCTCCAGTACCCCCACGAATCCTCAACAGACCTTCTTTGTTTTTTTCTTTTATCGATATCCTTCGCCTTTGGCCAGCAGGTTTTTGTGCCTTGTTTTCGTCGGCGCCACGAAACCAGTTCGTGTTTCGTTGTTGTTGTTGTTTTTCCCCTTGCATTAATCAGAGAGCGACCCGTAATTATCGCTCAGCCGGTAGAACGGGGAGGAGTAGCTGTCCCCTCCCCCCCCACCCCGTGTTCCGCGCAGCTGGTTGGCTGTCGCCATCGCGGATGACGGTGAGTTGAGCTGGTAAGGAACGAACCCGCGACGACCAACACGCCCTTCTCGGATATCAGATAGGTCGGCGCGAAGCAAGTTAACTGGCCGTACGTGCGCGCACACAAGCGCACCTGTGTACTTAACCTATTCAGGATGGATCCATAGCTTGTAACCCCTCTTTGTGAAGCTGGAGGGTGCCGACCAACCGGTTAGGGAAACCTCAAAGAGTGCGCGAATTCGGGAAAGAAACGTGAGCCAAGAGATCTATTACTGAACACGTGACCTAATTAAGATATTCTTCTTTTTGTTTTTTACGTTGCTACTTTAAATTACTTTCCACCCCCTAAAATAATAGGGGGGGGGGTAACTAGACATGAAAAAACCGAACAAACAAACTATTTTTCTTTTCTATTTGCTCGGTCACTATGGCAACGGGGTTAATTTAAACGGCCGGCGTGGGATAGTCAAATAAACGGAACGGCCGGGGGAGGGGCTTTGTTTGCTTTCTTCCTCTACCAGGAGCCAGAGTAAAGCCCTAAAAAGGACCTGGGGTTATTTCACCTGAGCCGTGTCTCACACCCGTAAGGACTTCCTGACCAGGGTAGCACTTTTTCTCAGCCCCCCCCTGTCATCTTCCTCCTGGCAGCTCCCATTCCGTGGCCGTTGAAAATTGGACTATCAGGCTGTCTGGTTGGTACCCGAACGATTCCACTTATTAAATCGCATAGGTCAAATGCGAGTTAATAAATGGAAAGAACTGGAGCCAGATGGCTTTTTTTTTTATTGTTGTTGTTATTGCTGACTGTTGGCTTAAATTATGCGGACGTCCATTCTCGCTTCGCGTCGAGTTTTAACGAGACCGGAACAATTACCGTAAGTGCGACCGGAATGTTGTAAAAATAAAAAAAAAAAAACGTTAAGGGGAGACGAACGGGCGGCCGCTATCGTTTGTTTGTCCGTTGTCGATTTAAGTCCGTAAAAGGTCTGCGCTGACGTCTCTGCGTGCACCTGTATCTCTTTATTTCATTCCTGCTCGGTAGAAGCCAGTGTCTTTACAGGAGAAGACAGAAAAATAACAAGAAACAAGAACTGAGAATAAAACGAAACGAAAACAATAACCGAAATTGGGGGGGGGAACAAAAAGCGTGAATTTTTGTATTAAAAAACTAATTAAAACCCACAAATTTTGATTAACCCTTTGCAGAACAGGAGACAAATAGAACGATCCGCGCTTCGCTAACTTTGCTTGTTCGTTTTCCCCTCTCGAACCAGCATAAATTTCTTTCTTTTTTTTTTTTTTAAAATTTCCCCAAAGTTTTTATTTTTTTTAGTCTCGATGAAAACAAATTCCGTACATTCTCGGGGGTTTCTATGTTGTTGTTTCTTCCTCTTGTTGATAACAGGAAATCATATCTGGTGTCGCACACGGTCTAACATTTTTTGGTGATAAAGGAAAAGATGGGGTCGAAAATTTCCCTACAGGAATTTATTTCGCAGATGCTCAGTTCAGATAGTTCTGGAATTTAAATTAATTTTTTAAATTAAGTTACACATCTATATAAACTACGTTATGAGTTGGTCTCTCCCCATTCTATGTTTAAATATATTTTTAACTAAAAGAAACATATAAATATATATATAATTCATTTGTTACTGTCATTATAAAGATACATTATTAATTGTGCGATGAGTGGAAATACCGATTTATTTTTATAAAGGTCATATTTTATATTTAAATCGAATGAAAAAAAAAAGGACTTCCGGAAGTAAATAGGGAATTTCCTATGTTCAGAAGGAATAGTTGTAGAGTGGTTGTCATCTTCTTACCTAATTCCATTGTAAGACGCACTCGTGTTTGGGAGGAGTCGGGTAGTGAGTCCACCTACCGTCGCTTTCTGAAATCGAAGATAAGATCTTGAAGCAGTTGAGTTATCAGTATACAGTCTCCATAGCATCACTGAGGCTTCGTGTTAGGGAACAGAGGGAGAGTGGGATCAGGAATAGGACAAAAATGGATACACGAAACGAGGACTGAAGGTGGCGGCAGAACTTTCGCGTGAATTAGTCTGTAGTGACGATGGCTTGCAAGACATATCCGGGCACTTTCTCGACCGCAAGAGGGGACCGAGATCCGGTGGCGGTGCCGACCGAGATTCGAACCTTGGTCTCGCCGGGCAGCCAAATAAATAATATAAATTAGCCCGGGGTGGGGGTGGTGTGTAAATAGCGAGAACACGAACCAGTTGAAATGAATCAATATCGAGGGCCTTCACCGGGGCTTGGATAGTTTCTCAACTGAGCGGGTCAGGGATGCCGTAAGGGACATCGAGCGTAAAAGCAATAAAAAGGGGCAGAGGGAGGGAGAGAAGAAAACAATGTAAATAAGCGAACGAGTGCAGCGATTTCGTTTGTTTGCGCAGAATCCGGTCGCATTTCCTTCGCTTTGAAAGCTACAACAGGAAACAACTATCTTGGATTTCAATTTCCGGCTAAAGTTAGAGCAGGAGTTACTATGGTACTATTTTCTCCCCCATCCGAGACAATTTTGTTTTCCTTTTTTACCTGTTATATTCGTGTGATGTTATTTTAGCGAAGCCGGAAAGGTATCAACAATAAGAAATATATAACAGATCGATCGCTGGAGCAGGGCAGAGATTTCGAGTCTGAACAAACAAACAAACCGCAGCCCCGTTTTGGGATAAATGTTGTTTGTGTTTTTTTTTGTCTTCCCTCATCCGACGAACGCCGCAGCTACGAAGAACCTGACAATGAAGCGTCTGTAAGGAGAAATAAAAAGGGCCAGCGGAACGCGATGAGTCCCTGCGGGGTGCGTACGTCAGTGCGCGACAGACCCGGCCGCAGACAAATTTAAAGGTCCTTCAGTCGTTAATGGTGTTTAAAATCGTCGGAGATCAAACTTCTCCGTCATCGGACAAAATACATCCAGCCAGGTAGGTCTGGTGTCGGGGGAACTCGACAGTTCTGCCATCAGGTCGCCGAGCGAATGGGTGTTGGCAGCATCGAAAGATCTATCTAAATGAACTGGAGCTGCGGATCTTTCGGCCCCTGAACTCATCGCGTAAGTGGTACAGAGACGGGGAGGCTGGAAAGGGGTGGCTGGGATGAACAGCGGTGAACCATGCTGTTGTACATGTCCTAATCGCCTTGTTGGAGGAAACTTGAAAAAAGGGTTCTGTCAATCTCGTTTGCTTATTAACTCGCATGGACAAGTGGAGCAGCGGGAGGTTGTTTTCGGTGGAGGGGTAAAATGGTCACGCAATTTTAAGTAATTCGACACCGGCTCTTGCTCATGGATTTAAGCTCAATTTCTAGGCCGGAACGGGTTAAATTCTAGTCTGTACCTCAGCGAAAATAAGGGTAATCGATGGAATACACAAGAAAGTTTCAGCTTCTGCGCGCCAATCCTATCTCCTTCCTTTGTGTCCATATGAACAGAGTCTGTACTTTCTATCCCGATACACCGATTGGCGTAATTTAGGCTACATTTTTAAAAGCACAGTAAAAAGAGAATGGCGATAAATTGGTTCTGTCATTTATTTGCGCATCTAAAGATAACGTGCGAATCTTTTTTGTTGGAGGTGCATGTTTTATGTCAGGGGAAGATGTAGCGACGTAGATTCCATCAACAGCTTCCGGCGGGGTGAACTCTGGTCCACTAGCAATTTTCAGATGGCTGTATCTTTCGGACGGCACACCATAACGAGGCTCTGGGATCGTTCTAACCAACTCAGCTGGTGAAGGGAGGATAGCCATAAGTAATTTAGATTAGCCATTACGGGAAACCGAAATTTACACAGTTTTAACACCACTACTATTACGAATAACGAGTCGGCTTCCACACGTTAAATTTACTAATGAAACACAAAACGTATTTAGGATTAGGAAATAAATTCTAATATTGATGCTTAGCAGATCATCATGTTGAATTTGTTTGCTTTTTCAAATGGAGAGCCAAAAAATACAAAAAAGAAGTGGGATCTGAATTTATACCAATGACACGCATAATTTTATTTGTGATCCTTTTAACAGAAGAGGTCCAAGCGTTGGTCATGTGCGTTGGAAAGTTTACATTTACTGTAAATCCCTCTAAACTAATTAATTGGATAGGTGAGGTTTTATAAAAGTAATGTTTCTTTTTGGTTTCAGGATAAAAGATGGAATAAAGATTGTTTCTATTGTTGTAAGTGTATTTTATTAAAGTAAAATTTTTATCTATCTTATTTAGTGTTCTGATCCAACTAAGGTTGGTCTGTACTGGAAAATTTCATTTAATTTTCTACAAGAATATTAAGTAGATAAACACTAGTTATTTCCTAGATTAGTTGCGGCTTTTTAGATTATTTTATTTTGAATCTATTTTGAGAAATTTGAGAAAGACAGAGTCAGCAATGAGTTTGAGACGGAGAGAGAGAGAGAGAGAGAGATGACATCACTACAGAGAGATATGACGTCAGTACAAAGAGATGTGACGTCAGTACAGAGAGATGACATCATTACAGAGAGATATTACGTCAGTACAGAGAGATGACATCACTACAGAGAGATATGACGTCAGTACAAAGAGATGTGACGTCAGTACAGAGAGAGATGACATCACTACAGAGAGATATGACGTCAGTACAAAGAGATGTGACGTCAGTACAGAGAGAGATGACATCACTACAGAGAGATATGACGTCAGTACAAAGAGATGTGACGTCAGTACAGAGAGAGAGATTCTGATGGTAAAAAAGAACTTGGTTACTACTGTGTGGAGCGCTTCGGTAACTTCATTCTTTGAGACATTTACTTTTACGAAGCTGAGTAGGAGGCGATTGAATGAACAGAAATCTGTGCAGGAAAGAAAAGATGATCATGAAACTATTTTGTCTTAGGCGACCCAGTTGCAGCTGAAGATTTGCATTAGCGGTTGGATCTGCTGACATTTCCGCTCTGAGACTCGATAATTCGTATTGGGAGATGTTCGGATTAAAGCGGCTACTGAAGTGTAATAGGGCGCGTCAGGACCAGATGGGCGCATGCCGCTGATGGAGCAGTTGATACTGCAAGTGCTGTTTTACAGAGAAGACGCCGAGATGCTTTTAACGGATAATGTTTGTGTAACTGGGGGCTCGGATAACGACGGAAGGCGTTGAGAGGTAGAATTCTCTCGCGTGCGGTTCTTGGCCGTCGGATTGATCGAGTGTAAGCCGGCCGATCAGGTAGGTTCTCACTCTCAAACCAAATCTACATACGAAGGGCAATTGTGTGTTTATAAAGGACAAGAGAGACCGAGAAAGGTGTAACTTGCTGATTATTTTTAGTCCGTTGAGAAGAGTTTTGTTTGTTTTTCAAATTAAATGGTAGAATTTGTTCTAGAGAGAGAGAGAGAGAGAGCGAGAGAGAGAGAGAGACGTTTGTCTACCTTGGAATTAATAATTTGAAGTGTGTACGTTAGAAGCTGGACCTGACGCTGCTAATTGGGCGAGGTTTTTTAGTCTATGATTTGTCGTCAAAAAACTGTGATTAATTAATGGAACTGGAAACTCCAAGTTTAGTTACACTCCGTTGTTAATAGCAACGGACGAGCTAGAGTTCTATGTATCTCGCGGTGCTGGGAAATAATAAATATAATCTGTAGTGTATCAATTTAATTTAATTCTTTTTTTAAAAAAAAAATCTGTTCGAGGATGTTTTCCTTTACGCTTTCATTAGTCGTGCGCATGAACACGAATTGATATTGGTAATGCGATTTTTAATGGACCACTTCAGCGGAGGGTATTTGTCGATAAGACGAAGATGGATATGAAAGGAAGAGGTCAGGGGTGGGTAGGGGGATGTCTCACATCTGGGGCCGTGTAGAATTCACCGGGTCGTCACAGCTAAATGTTTCTACCAACAGATATCGGCTGCACGGAAATGTAAAGCTGTGGCCATAAGTTTTGCATCACCGTAGAATTTAAAATAAAAAAAAAATTAAACTTTATAAACTCGATGAATTTGCATACTGATAAATAACAGCGTTACTGTTATTGTCGTGCGCGCGCCGCTTTGTAGTTTTCCACTTGTTTTATTAATGAGAAATTGACCAAAATGTGAAATGTGACGAGTTGAAATCTGACACGAAAATACGCGATTTCCGAGAACCTGACGACGACGGGGACTCACTCGGTTAGAAAGGGGCCGCGAGCGGGGGCTGGCTATTTGTAGGGTCGTACTAAACGTTCGCCAACGGCTGTGTATATTATACGGACAAGTCATTTTTTTAAAACTGATTTCTGTTGTTTTTTTTTTGGTGGATATATTTCATTTCTGTTTTGAAGTTTACGATTATTGATTTCAGAGTAAATTTGAAAATCAAACCAACTCTATGTTTTGGAACGACTGAGAGCAATTTATTCCCCCCTCTTAGGTGACAACACCCTGTATTGTAGCCAACGTGGATGAAAGTGAAAGGGATAAAAAATCTGTCGATTGGTTAGAGTCATGGAGAAGGGACACGGAAAAGACTGCAATATTGCGACGTCGTGGCAAGAATGACACAAAAGTTCTGGAAATCGAATGACATGAAGCAGCCTTTTCATTCAGTGACAGAGAAATTGTCGTACTAAGTACTCTTACCCTGACCTTTAAGTGCTTCTAACAAACAGTGGTGATGGTATTTATCTCATTATCAGAGATGGCTGTACTGTGTCATTCCAAAGAAGAAATAACGTATTTGGTTGTTATACAAGTCTTTCAGTGAAGACAATTAATTTTATCGCACGACGTCTCTGATTGACTGAACTCCAATCTCAATCCTCTGTCCTCAGCCGGTGATCTCAGAAAAGGCCCACTAATTTTCCGACTAACCCACAGTAAGGACTTTGTTCCACACAGGACATTTAATTCCAGACTGACTTTTACTTGTATAATGACGTCACAAAAAAATAGCGGGCGCGCACCTGCTAAGTAATCGGTTGTTACCGGTAGACCTAAGGTCAGAATCTCATTGCAAATATCGCGCAGCAACCTCCAAATTTAACGTTGACTTTTCGGAAGTCGGTCAGCTATTTTACAAGAAAATCATATCTCTGTTCGTCTGTCTGCCTGCGTCTGGCTTACCTCGGAATGGTTTTTAATATCTTTACAACCAGTGCTATCTTTTACAACAAAAAACGATTGCTTTTGACAAAAATCTTTTGTGGTCATCCGAGTGGCGTGATCTCGAATAATTAAATTACGCCATTTTATAAGCATCTGAAATCATTTTAAAAAAAAAGAGATTTATTATGCTTTGAAAATTTAATATAGTGCCCCCTGATTGTGCGTTTCGACTAACACAAAAAAGCTTCTCCAAGCGCCATTTTGAGTGGCGCCGTTAAGGTCGGAAAAGTACGCCATTTGCTGGAACTAATGCTTCGATTTAACTGGAAGTGTTTCTCCTTCGTGGTTTTATGTGGTAAATTCACTCATTTAAAAGTGGCTACCAAAATAGTGGGAAAAAATAACAGAAATCAAGATACCGAAAAGTATACATCTTTGATTACCAGATCAATCAACACAGCTTGAATCCGTACGCAAGTGATTAATCACCTTAAGTGAGATACAAGATACAGCTAAACAGGAACAGTCCTACGCATCTTTTCCAAGAATAATAGCAGTTTTTTTTAATATACCAGAAAGAAAATTAATCGTCACAGCTGTTTCCGTAACCTTGAAATTGTCGAAAAACAATACCTTCATGCAAACAAAAGCTTTCTAAAAAATACATATGTTCTGGAGTCAATATTCTAATATATAATTTACAAATTGAGTTTATTTCGAACAAACGATAGGATAATATACGTCCCTTACGTTACTCAATAGTTACAATATCTCTCCATTATAAGATCATATTGGCTTCTTTCTTTTGGAACCATTAACGAACTTTCCCAAAAAAAAAAGAAAAAAAAACTGAAATAGAAAGAAAAAAGTTATTCTTTTAATGAAACAAGAAAGGCGAAATCTACGTTCATGGCCAAAAGTTTAGCACCACCCTTGAAATAACCATAACAAAATCTGTCTTCAAACTGCGTTCGCGGCCCCTTTTAACATCACCTCGTCGTCATGGTTTACAAAGTCTTTCCGGAAATCAGGTGTTTTCGAGTCACATTCCACGACTCGGTCAATTTCTCATCAAAGCAGACGGAAAACTACAATAACGGTAACGTGGGCACGTGGCTTTATTATTATTATTATTATTATTATTTATTATTATTATTATTATATTATTATTATTATTATTATTATTATTATTATTATTATTATTATTATATTATGTTGTAAATTCAGCAGGTATAATTCTGACTTTAATCAAGCAACATTTTAAAAAATTCAGGTGATGATGCAAAACGTTTGGCAGTGGCTGAGATGGCAATGACTTCCGCCGTATTCACAATATAAATATTCACATACGCCATAAGCCTCACACCAATGGGGCTAAGAGTTCAAACAGTCTAAGCACCATAATGGTTATTATCCGCAATGTTGCTATTGCCAGGCCTCTCTGCTTGGTGCATGCGTACTTGGATGCCATAAATGGAAACTGCAGAATAATGGTTTGGTATTTGGGCTGCTTTAACGGCAAGGTACCACAGTTAAGGATATTGGCAGTGAATTACTTATCTGTCGTACGATCAGTGTTTCGATGAAGGTATACTGGTGGCCATAAACGTGCACTCCCCAATGAAATAACCAGTATTCTATTTATGATCCATTTACTAGTGCATCTATTAACACGTGACTGTAAAAAAAAACAACAACAAAACAGTTCTAACTTATGTCACGAAATAATTTTTTACGCTTGACAAATTATTTTAATGGAAAGTCACTCTTTTGATCCCCGGTAGATATTGTCACGTTTTAAATCAATTTAACGGAAATCTAATCAAGTCCATAGGCGAACTCAGCGGGAAAGAATTGTTTTTATCATTAATTTAAGACATTTTATTTTAGGAATCACGATTTTCCTCTCCCACCAGCCCTCCTCAGACCGAGTTGTTTTAACCTTTTTCTTCTTGCGCGCACTTCCTGTGTATTGATTATTCCGTTTTACTTTTAGTCCAGTAGAGGGCGCCTCGGTTGTACTGGCATCCAAAATATACACTGATAATAGAAATTCAGAGAGCCGGTTAAAGAATTTTCCATTAATGCAGTAACCACTCGGTGGGCTGTTTTTATCTTTAATATACTAAATAATAAAAAGGAGAAATGTATACAAAAAACAATTAAAATGATTATGTAAGAATGAAATAAAACAAGAACAAATAATTTATTTATTTAGGAGGTACTGTGTACAATGGACATAACTTCTCTACAAGAGAAATAAATCTGGTGAGGGAGCGTAATTCCGTGGAAAGCCGCTATACATCATTGCCTATTCTGCGGCATGAGGGGCCCGGCACCTTCGACCTTGGTAGGAAAATCCTTACGAGAGCTCCTCAATTTAAGATGCAGAAGAAACTCGAAGTGCCCCGGGGAAAACCCACACGATTGGCTGGAGAAAAATCCAGCTGAAGAAGTGCGCCGACCCTTACCGGGAATTGAACTTGACCTTCAACGTCACAGACCACCGCTCACATTACTAGGGGGCGCTACAGTTTGGCCACACAAAGGGGGAATAAACGGCTCATGTTAAGATACTTTATTTTTGTTTCTTTGGAAGATTTGGTAGAACCTGTTGGTGCTTACCAAAGTTTAAAACCTATCAGGGGGCGGGGCGACAGGTAACAGGGCCCAAAGATAATTATGGCACCGATTCGTTAACTATTTGTGTCAGCCTAATATTTATTACCCATGTCTATGCATCCATGTGATAGATGTGTATTTAGGTTTGCTGTCGTCCGACCTGTCCACACTTAATGAGGCGACGGGATCCGGTGAGCGGCCGTGTGTAGGCAAGTTCCTTATGCTTATCGGCACCGCGCTGTCGGGATGAGATGAATGATTACCAACCTGGAGATGAATCCACAAAAGAAAACCGCACCTCAGGATTGGCGGGGCCCAACAGTAGTTATTCACTACACCAGATGGGGTCAGTCTCCACATTCCGGACGGTATGTGGAATCTCTGGGGTGGCTGGGTGTCAATTTTCGACCCAGTTTCTAAGCGATTCCCGGAGATCTCCTTTCAGGACTTTCAAACGAGACCGAACTGCGTCTGTTTTAGTTTAGGAACCAGGTCTCGACTCAAGAGAGAAGTCGGGGTAACTAACTCGTCCCCGTACAAAATTCAAAGCGCTTCTTAGCCCCCCCGGGGGTGTGTGACGTCACAGAAGACTGGCGTTAACTCTCCAACCTCCGCTCTTTCCTCGGAAAAATAGCACCCGCACCTCATTAATTTATTAGCAATTTTCGAAATCAGCCTGTTTTGGTGAATAGCGTCGGATTTGAAGAAATTGCATAGGATGTGTGTGCTTCAGTCCGGTCTAATAATCAGGGAGCTTGCAGAACTCGTGGACTGATGTCGACCTGGATCATAAATAATGGCAGCCAATGATTTCTTTTGTTACGCACGGAACGTAATAACGATCGCCTAAGACGAGTTGGTCCGTAACATCGTGATCTCTCCTCCTCTTCTTTTAGGGTTTTGTGATGAAAAACAATTTTAATGTCGTAAATCTTCGCGGCTCTAGTGAATACTAGACTGTGAATTCCTACAGCCTGATGGAAGTTGTTTCACATGGTTTGTCCATTGAGAAGGTAATCGTGACGATGCCATTCGTTTAGAATTGAGAAATCGGGTTTTACTATAAGTCACCTATAATTAACGACCATTTCAGTCTCCTAGTCAGTCCCGTGCTTCTCTCTCTCTCTCTCTCTCTCTCTCTCTCTCTCTCTACTCTCTTGAACGTCACTGACGTCATCTCTCTCTCTACTGACGTCATCTCTCTCTCTACTGACGTCATCTCTCTCTCTACTGACGTCATCTCTCTCTCTACTGACGTCATCACTCTCTCTCTACTGCTGTCATCTCTCTCTTTCTATGACGTTTCATCTCTCTCTCTCTCTCCATCTCCTCTCTCTCTCTCTCTCTCTCCATCTCTTCTCTCTCTCTCTCTCCATCTCTCTCTCTCTCTCTCTCTCTCTCTCTCTCTCTCTCTCTCTCTCTCTCTCTCTCTCCATCTCTCCCCTCTCTCTCTCAGTAACTTCTCGTCTAAAAGTAGCTACACACCCCTGATTTACTTTTTTCAATGCAGACAGTCCCCCTTTTCCCTCTGAGCCTTACATCTCTGCCAGCACGGCGGCTCTGCTACCGTGCAGCCCTCGCATCTCCCGTCGCTTTTACGACTTGCTACGCATAGCACCGACAACATGTCAAACTGCTCACCGCAAACTTCAAAGCTCCATCAGAGACTCCGCTCGAATAGATACTTTATAGGCGCCATAATTAAGAAAAACAACAACAACAAATTCCGTGATACTGCTACATGGTTAGGGAGGATGAACTAAATCTGGAATGATTCGCCAAACAAAATACTCTGGAGATTTTTATTTTACAAAACCGAAACAGTAATTCTACGTGTTTCTTCACACGAAAAAATACCTTGCAAACCAGCACAGTTCTGAAATACTTCACAGGTATTCACTGTTCGGTTTGAATGGTCAAGTGCATGTAAAATGAATTAAGTATTCTCATAGAAATATTTTGGAATCCGCCATATTTTCCTGTTTGAACTTTCTTTAGAGCGAGAGTCTAAATGGCAGTGGCCGAGTCTCCTGCAATGCAGTCTTGCACAACTATGACGTACACGCAGTTAGTGATGTTATGACCGGAGAGCCATGGCAGGTTTGAAAAGTACGGGAAGTTTAACGAAATCAATAAAAATCTTTCTGGTTTTGAACTGAGAACAAGTCTGGCGGGTGGCGGTATTTCTTTAACCGTTTGTGGAAACGGAGTATCCTTCTCTTCGGAGATGCAATCTTGAGCAGCCCAGAAGATCTAAGCGTTCTTGTTCGCTCCCTTAACAAATAAAGAGCGAACTGAGCTCGTACTTGAAAGTTCGTGTGTACACAGCTGAGCAGATGAACCGGTTTGTTGGTGCTTCGGAAATAAGAAGAAAAACACAACAACAACAACAACAACAATGGCGGTTTACTGAGCCCGAAAACAAGCAGAGTTTGTTGGGCGGGGGAGCAAGGCGCCGCGTGCCGAGTAATGACGTCACAGAGAGCCCATTCCGAACGAGGTCAATATATTCCGTCCAGACAGCAGCCAAATCAAACATTCATCACGAAATCTCCCCGCCCCGAGGAAGGCAGAGGCAGAGCGATAGATGACTTGGTGTCCGACGGGGTTCGATTACAGCTCAAGTCATTAATCTGCGACGAATGCCGCCATTCCCAACCAGTTTAATGGCGAGTGTAATTCTGATTCCGGGCCACCACCATCTCATCTTCGACTTCGTTTCCCGTTGTCATGACGGCAACACGGTTACTAACGGGATAAACCTACACGGATGAACAAACAGTGAATAGGTAATGATACCTCCTCCGGTTAGAATCAGACCAACAAAGCACGGTGTCTAACCGAGCAGGCTTTATTGGAAATACTAATTAGACGAGTAAATCGCTCGGTGAATTATTTGCTAACGAAGGGGAGATAACTCATCCGGAATAAATAGCCAGCGAAACAGTTATTCAAGGTCGACAACATGAATCGCCGCTAGTTTTAATCATGAATAATTCATGTCATCCAACATTAATCAATTTTAGCTAATAGATTAAAAAAAACAGTTTTTCATTTATTAAAATAAAGTTAAAATAGATATCTTTTATTCCACCGATTTTATAAATCAGCTTTCTGTGTCAAAGATAAGAGAATCCTTCAACTCGCGAACATTTGTGAAGCAGACGACAATTCCTTTTGAATGAAAGTAATTAGTTTATTATGGTTAAATTCTCTTTAGGTTTTAGCTTTATTTTTCCTAAAATAAAATGAATAAGAATTTGCTAGTATTTAAATGAAAAGTAAAGCAAATAGCTAAATAAATTAACATTGTAATCAAGAAACAGAAGTCAGGTATCTTTTGAGAAGAATGCTGTGAATGACGACTTAACCAAACGTTTAATGTTTGCAAGTTGTGAGATGGGGCCTCAGACACAGCTACGCCAGTGTGCAATGAAGATGGCCGTTCTCAAGGAGAAGGAACTGAGTTGACAGGATCCAGGGGGCGGCACCAGGCTAGTAAAAATCTAGCTCCAAAAAAACTTTTTATCGTTTTCAGAAAATAGCGGGTTTTTTGAGGAAATCTTGTCGGCTGGGGGGGGGGGGGGGAGAGGAGCTGAAGCTAACGAAGTATTGGCGCTGTATCTATTTGCTGAGGTATCGCCGCCTTCCGGCATATTTCGTAACTAACGGTTAGTTAGCTTGGGAGGTGAGTCAGTCTTATTGTTATTTGTTTAGAGGCGTTGACAGTTCATAACAGTTAAAGATAAAGCGCTTGGTAAGAAGAGAGAGAGAAAGAGATGACGATTACGTGTGCGTTGCACACAAACAGAGAGAGAGAGAGAGATGACATCAGTGAGGAGATGGGAGAGAGATGGGATGGGAGGGGAGAGAGAGAGAGAGAGATGACATCAGTAGTATAGAGAGATGGGAGAGAGAGAGGGAGGGAGAGAGAGAGAGAGGAGATCGAGAGAGAGATGAAGATGGAGAGAGAAGAGTGATAGAGAAGAGCTGGAGAGAGAGGAGAGAGAGAGAGAGAGAGAGAGTGACATCAGTAGAGAGATGGGGAGAGAGAAGGGAGAGAGAGAGAGAGAGGGAGAGAGAGAGAGAGAGATCGAGAGGAGAGATGAAGATGGAGAGAGAGAGAGATAGAGAGAGAGATGGAGAGGAGACAGAGATGAGAGTGAAGAGAGAGAGAGAGCGAGGAGAGAGAGAGAGAGGAGGGAGAGAGAGCGATGCATCAGTAGAGAGATGGGAGAGAGAGATGGGAGGGAGAGAGAGAGAGGAGAGATCGAGAGAGAGATGAAGATGGAGAGAGAGAGAGAGAGAGAGAGAGCTAGATGGAGAGGAGCGAGAGAGAGAGAGATGGCATCAGTAGAAGATGATGGGAGAGAGAGAGAGATGGAGAGAGACTTAATTAGTGTTATCAGAACCTAGCTCCGTCTCGCGATGAACTCTATAAAATCCCTCGAAGTTTTAGCCCTGAGATAGAAAGTGTTCCAGGGTTTGAGAAAATTCATTAACATCTATTCACTCCTGAGGATAGGATCATATTTCAATTATCCACAATGTAAGTTCGTACCTTCAGTAGATTCTTGTGCTTGAGAGATTCTAATGCAAAGAACAGAACAAAAGAAGCTAAGATTTTATTTCTAAATCGGTAACGAGCCACACGCCCCGTACTGTACCAGAACCTAACTGCGCTATGACGTGCAAAGAATGAAATCTGGTACTGCTTTGAGGTGCGGATCTGCAAACATACCTGAGTGTCTACACTGGTGGTCATAAATGTGGACCTCATCACCAACAAAACGATCCATCGAGCGCAAGGAAGGATACTTCGATAAAAAAACTCTATCTTAGAAAATAAAAGTTTACTCTTCACTAGTGAATATTTTCAATAGTCACATGCTAGTAGTAAAGGTATAACTATAATCGTTAATATGTTAATTATAGAAGGAATACGGGAGATTTACCGGTGGTGAGAGTGCGAGTGCAAACTTAGGTCATCTGATGAGCATCATCTGCATATGGCGCAGGGAGCGGGTGGTATTGAGGGATAGCTAGCAGGTCTGCTTTTCATTATTATGAAAGTAAGTGTCTTCCAGTTCGTTACCTGTTTGTTAATTAGTTTTAATTTTAATCTGTTTCAGTGGAAATGGCCCCGGCCTGTCTTTATCATTTACCGTCTACTGGTCGCCATCTTCTCCACGGCTTGCCTGCTGAATTACATTATCGTGATGACAACCGAGCTGACAACCGAGCACAACCTGATGGTCTACCTGACCACCTGGACTTCCATACTGTTCACGGGCCACTTCAACCTGGCCGCCGTCGTCTCGGTCTACTGCCATTGCAAGCTGCGGCGGAACGTTGAGGGATCGGCCGTGCTCAAGAGCATCTCGGCGCCCGACCTGACCGAGAACCTCCCGAGCCCTGTCGGGGAGACGGTGGCCAGCGGGACACGGGAGGAGGGCTGGGACCTCGAGGTCAGCCTGCCGACCAGCTTCACCATCAAGATGGACCAGACCCGCTGGTACATGAAGCTGTCCTGGTTCGTCTTCGAGCTCACCGCCGTCTCCGCTGTCGTCGTGTGCCTGGTCTACTTCACCGGCGTCTACCCGCACCTGTCCCAGGTGGGCCTGTCGTTCGTCGACCTCAGCGTGCACGGCCTCAGCGCCGCGCTCGTCCTGGTCGAGGTGTCGCTCACCGCCTACCCCGTCCGTCTGCTGCACGCGCTCTACCCGATGCTCTACGGCTTGCTCTACATCATTTTTAACCTGAGCTACTGGTCGCACGACGCGGACCAGAACGTCGTGTACGAGGGCGTGCTCGACTGGAACTATCCGGGCAAGGCCATCCTCCTCGTTCTCGTACTCGCCTTTGTTGTCACCCCTCTGCTTCAGCTTCTTCACTTCGCCCTTTACCGCCTCCGGCTGCGCCTCTACCGCCGGATATACCGAGAGGCGTACGTCACGTGATCGCGGGACCCCTCCCCTCTCCCCGTTCTCACGACGTCCTCTACTCCCAGAGTAATCTCTCGATGAATTATTCGAGTATATTTCTTTCTAATTTCATAATTCAGTAAGCATCAAAACAAACAACTATCCATTAAAAGCGACACAAACCACTGATGAGGATGGTGAGATATTTAGCTTTTACATCATCAAGAGATACGAAAATCCTATCTGGCATTTTAACGAATCCACGAGATGACATTCTGACTTTGTATGTGTATATAATTGGCAAAAGTGGCACCTGTAACACGTGGTATATTATAAGTTTCCAACATTAAAGAGATATGTTTGTCCATTTTGATAATACAAACTACACTCTTGTCCGGACAAGAGAAAGTGAAAGGCAGCTTTTGGATGTTTACCTCACGGGTTTCTGACAGGTGAGAGAGGGAGAGAAAATGGCCTCGGTTCTTTAATTCCCTACCTGGTGTTACTTGTTTTCTCTCTGTTTTTTTCTTGAGTTAGGTGGATTATCTTGCAATTATTTTAAAATAACAATGCATCTAAATTGCTTGCATTTCAAAAAAAAGAAATCTGTAAAACCCCAGAATTCAGGAAAATCGAGGTTGTTTGGAAGTTTAGAATTCGTTGGTTATGAGAGCCAGATGTAAGACCAAGACCTCAAGCCGACGTCTGCTTTGTCACTCGGTGACATCTGCGGCTGATGATGCATATTTTCGGGAATTCTAGCTGTGTCTGTGCGCGAGCCCGCCCTCTGTTAACCCCCTTCCCACCCAGCTTCCTCGGGAACTCCCGTGTTGTTTTTCACAAGAATCCGGGCGGATAATCGAATACCTAGCCGAACAATGTAAACTGTTATGCGCAGAGGTTCACCGACAGGAGAAAAGATTTCTCAGAGAACCGAGGTAAAACTAAATCGGTTCCATTGGCATAGATAAAACAAAGCTAATTACATCTGAAAGCGAAATGCCACCGACGGCATAGCTTAGTATTGGTCGAGGTCAGCAGATTGGGGTGGGGTCCGCGGACTCGGTCTTCATAGTAAATGATCGGCTCTGTTATACAGTATCCTTCCTGCCCGGCCTAGTACACAGACCGACACCCGGAAGACGCTTCGTCTCAGCCCGCTGACCATAGATTCCATAGCGTGGCATCTTGAAGAGGTTGTCACCGCGGAAACAAAACACCCGAAACCATCCGAGGTGATAGAGTAGAGGCGTACCTATTGAAAGTCTCCGTCTCAGAAGGGAAGGCTCTGTCCCGGTTCTGACGATCCAAATCGTCCAACACGACGCAGCAGGTTGCAGTGCTTCCTCGTTCCTTCTATGACGTCATGTATTGGTGACGGGGCGGTAACTCTCAGTGCGAAGAGAGGCAATACATATGATAAATGTCACTGTCGTTGCAAAACAGAATTAACTACCTATAATAGAAAAACAATCTAATTAGAATGAAGAAAACAAAGGTAGTGATATCAAGTCAACCATAATACAAAGTGAAGCCGACCTGTGTCGATTACTGCAAAGTCATCGATGGTTTTCGTGGATCATCTCTGGCGGCAGATTAATTTATCAAAATAATAAAAAGGGTCATGTACCTTTAGTAACACTCTAAAAGAACGATCTGTACATCATAATTAATGCTGAAAATAAGCGATCAAAGAGCTAAATACGGATTTCTAAGCAATCAGGCTTAACATAGCAATCTGTGATCATTGCAAAATGCTTCTCTTCTATCGTGTTCCATATCCGGGTGGTCGCAGAAACAGGTGCCTGTCTGCCTGTCGGAAATAGAACGGAAACTCCCCTGGGGGGGGATATTTTTTCTAATCTAATATAAAATATAAAATAATATAATAAAATACGAGTTAATGTTTCGAGTGGGTGTAAAGTACGTACGTATTTTCTGATCTTCGGGACATCTTATAGGTGTTGTCAGCCAGCTCTCTCAAGCTGCCGAACCGTGAAGCTTTCTCCGCTAGACAGTCTATCAGGTTCTCCTTAAATCTCCGCCTGGGTTGTTCCAGCGCGAACCGGCATAAATCTTGGAATTCTACCCGCTCCACCGACGATCGCTGGCTTTAATTCCGTCATAATTTTCACTTGCATCGTTTAGCCAGACAGTTCTCCAGATAAAAACAAAAATAATAAGGAGAACAAACAACAACAACAATGCAAAAAGAAACAGTTTGACAAACTCATCAGACAAGTAAAGGAATCACCCTTCGAGAAGTGTGAACTCGACCCGGTAGACGATCCCCAGCGTATCTTAACAAGAAGCTCAGTGTTTCCAGTCAAGAAACCTTATATTCATAATATGGCTTTATAATTTCCACTTTTCGAGTATATTCGACTGCGAAGAATCTAGAACGAGTTCTAACGTTGGCTCATTCAGATGTTTATCCAAAAATATATATATATATGTATATTTTTTTAAAAAAACAGAAACATTTCCTTTGCAGGGCTGGGTAAAAACGTCTCCAAGGAAATACATATTGGACAAAAAATTTCGGTTAGATGAATTAACCCCCAATCAACGAAGGAATCCTTAGTCTCCGGCGAGTGGCTGAAGCAATAGATAATAAAAACTCAAACGTTAACAAGTTCGAACAAAATACGTAAATGGAGCTGTTTTCTCTCTCTGTGGTCTGAAATGGGTTATCACCGGAGATATATTTTGAAAAACGAAACTTATTTCAGGGGGCGATAGTGAGGGGCCTTTTTCAATTAGACATTTAAGATAATTACTGCTTAAAAGATATCTCTCTCTTTTTTTACAGACTTTACAAAAGTAAAATAAGCAGGAGTTGATATATTTACGAAAGAAGTTTGTCGCTATGGAAATATTTTTATTCCCTTTCACAACAAAGACGGTGTCGATGAGGGTCGTGTTTCGCCCTAACAAAGGCCGGGCCCCTTGATCTGAGGGAAGTGAAGAAAGGGAACCTTTACAGCTTTCTGACAGGGGACGAGTGAAGGCTGACGACAGGTTTAAGGAAAGCAATGCTGAGAGAAGAGGATTTATTTGTTGAAAGGAATCTCTCATCCCGCCGGCTTCGAAACTTCAGCCTTTATTTGGCGAAGGGACCGTTCGCCTTAGAGGGGGACGAATGAAGGACCCTTTGATGTGAAGGACCGGCCGCGGGCGTCGGCTTGTTTGTGGCGAGCTCGCCCTGTCGGGTCCTGTGGGTGGACCGAGATTAAATGAAGCCAGGATTTGTATGAAGGAGTCAAAAAGCCGCCGGTGCAATTTTGTTACCGAAAACTCTCGAGCAAACAGATCGACTGATTCCTGACAATAAAAGGCGACTCGGGCGTCGTTTGGAAGCTTTACAAAGGTTTCTTGAGAGGGCAGAACTTAAGTATTATTGTATCTGTGCATAGAGAAACGAGCGGGGCTCATGCTGACCTTGTCTTCACAGTTTAAGCAAACATACCAGAATAGGGATTTCTTCTTTAAAAAAAAACGTTTAAAGATCAAAGGTGGGTTTAGAATCCTTTCTCTGTAAATGCTGCGTGGTAATTAACTGGTCTGATTAAGGGCGGAACAAGTTTAGCATACGCGTATATATATTCCCTTGGGGGTGAGTTCGTCTATTTTCACTTTAATATTAAAGGGAGAAAAAAAACATTTCTCTTTTCGTTTACCAGTCGCTCTCTCTCTCTCTACAAGGGAGACTACCCTCGACCGGAAATCAAACTCGGACGACCCGACCACCTGCCGAAATGCCCGAAAGCTAATTATTTTAGAATGGCCGGGTAAACACTGAGTCGATTGTTCGTCAGTCAGGCTTCATGCAACACTACTTCAAAAGTATAGGTGATCTTAAATCAAAATAACCTTCCTTGGCAGGTGGTAATTATGTCAGGGATAACTTATCCGTATCTGCCTAAAGCTAATTTGTCCGGTGCGCTGACGGGTTCTCTCTCTTTTGATAGAAGTTAAAGCTGTAGTGGGCGTGATCTCGAAAGAGATAAAACTACGAGAAAGTTAAGCTGGTAAATATTGATTTCGTTTACTTAAATTTGAAAAGCTACACAAACATTTACCGCAGTTAAATTGGTTTCAAACTGCCTGCCTTTTCTTTTGATTTCTGGAGAGGCGAAAAGATTAATAGATACAGATTATCTTTATTAAATCCGTCCGTTTATTTTTTGATAAATTAAAAAAAAATAAATTTCTGTATAAAATGAGATAAATAAATAGTTTTAAAACAGCACGTTTTATTCAATGCTCCCCGACTCGAATCTATACAGAGCTATTTAAAATCCTGACGTCATAACTATAATGAAACAATTCCGTCGTCACGTGCTTCCGGCTACGGGGAAAAAACCGGAACTCTGAAAATACCGGAACAGCCTCAACTTCGACGGTGTAAACATTATCGTTGTTATTGTAGCTAATTTTTTTTAAAAATAAAGTTAGTTAAATAGAATACAAAAAAAAAATAATGAGGAAATGAAAGTTATTAAGATAAACGCAGCAGAAGTTCGCTGTTTTAAACAGGTTAGTGTGGTTTTACGTTAATTAGAAACTGATAACTGCCTGAATAATTCGTGTAGTTTTGAATGGGTATTACCTTTAAAACGGTACAGCTGACTATCGAACCGCATCGTAATATTAAAAAAATATATATATATATATACTAATAATTTGTCTGTTTGTAGAAATGAACAAACGACAGAAGAGGGGGCGCCACTGTGCGGATGTCACCGGTAGCTTAAATATTCGACACGGAAAAGGGGGCGGCGCTAAAATAAGGAACGGTATAAACGAGGGGTTGGGACTCGCATCTTTGGCAACGGGTAATATATCATCATCTTGGGTGTTTTGCTTTGATAAAAAAAATAAGATTTGAAAAAGAGAAAATTTTATTTACTTTTTGGCCGTTATTGCGGTAAAACTACTACCCCCCCACACACAATTTATATCAGTCTAATTCTCACGTAAAAATAGAAGTCCTCACATTTATGCAGTGTACCTCGCAGGGACCCATTACACTTAGACAGTGTACTGGGCAAGGAAATCAGTGTAGCACGATCTATGATTATTTACTGATGATTGCGCAAACTCATCCACTCCGATGGCTGCATCTATACGGCTGCATTGAAAGCACTGGATATCGTCTGACAGATAGCAGTGCAGGCTGGTTATATTTTGTGCTGTATTGGCTGCGAAGAGTAGCAGTTAGTTTCTAATCATAATATTAACAACAACAACAACAATATAATAATAATAAATAATAATAATAATAATAATAATAATAATAATAATAATAATAATAATAATGGAAGCAAAAAACATCCTGTAGAAGTCCGCAACATAAGATATCCAAAAGACTTTGACACTCAGTTTGGCCCCGATTGTATTGAAGTACCAGTTAGTATTTCTGTTAAGAATACGATATCGATAATTAGCGAGACATCCACGCAAAGGAGATAACCAATCCGCCAAAAGCTGTGGGACATCCGGTTTTCTGAACAGCTGGTGATCCCGAACAAGGTAAAACAACAACAGAAAACCAACACAGGTCTTGTCGAACCGCTGCCATAGTTTCCCAGCAGTCCGCTGGTACGCTCTTATTTATAATTGGGTCGGGAGGAGAGACTCTTCAAGTATCAGAAAACCTCAATTAACAAAATGATTATATATATGAATGCGCTAAAAATACCTTCGGTTCAGTGAGATACTACAAGTTAGCTATGCCACGTCTGCTTTCTCACGTGGTTTTCGTATTGTTGGTCTGTGCTTGTGTTTGGTTTCGTTCAGTAGCCACATCGCAGTTTAATTTGCCAGATCTGCTTTTGTTTTCAGGGTTTGACAGCCTGACGTTCTAACGGCGAATTCTGCATCTGAAGATTCCCACGATCTGTTTCAGATCGCGATCATTCTAGAAAAGACCTTTATTGGAAATCATTAATACACCTATCAATGGGCGTTTATGGCGTACTAATCTGATCGAAGTGTCGGCGTCTAGGCAGATGGCGCTCTTGGTTGTCGTAGCGATCGGAAGGCGCCAGCACGAAGTTGATCTGCGGAACGACTTAAAAGAAATTTAAACGTACTGATTCCAAGATTAACCTAAACCAGACCCTTTTATTACATCCTTAGCTTTTTTTCTTCAAGAAAACAGCTGGGCCTTCGGGTGATCACGGGGTCAGACCAAACTGAGCAAATTTGGGAAACGTTAGAAAACAAATAAGCCAATGGAATTTCGACCAATTATTTGGTGCCGAGCTGTTATGACAGCGCAGAGAAAATCTTGTCGTATAAACTTAATTGGAATAAATAATTGGGAGGGGGGAATCTATCTGGCGTCGGAGAAGGCAATAAATAAGCTAATCACATGTAATAATCGGTTACACATTTTCGCTGTTTATTTGATGTCAGCTATGATATCGAAAGGTTTTATACAAAAACAGGAAAAATAATATTTTTATTGAACTGGAGCTAACCTTCGATTTTGGCTGTCGTTAGTAACTCGATCTCCTCCTGGGAATGCAATCAAAGAAGGATAATATTGCAGCTTGTAAAGGAGCAGGCAAAAATGTTGGTTGACAAAACAGAAAAAGAAAATATTTTTTTCCCCCCCTAAATTTTTCTTTGTGGATGTGATGGAAGTAAAGAATGGTATTACCTTAAGTTATTTCGGTAGCCGAACGAGGCCGACAGAAAAGATGGATATCTCTGCTAAATGACACAGAGCCGTCTGTCATCTTGGAAATGTCCCGCCGAAGCCGACACACGACTTCATTTGTCTGGCGAGGGGAGAGGGGAATTCCAGGGTGTTGGTTGTTGGCGTTGAAAGGCTTTTGCGCACGGTAAATTAATGTAACCCGGAGGGGCTTACCGACAAAGTAGTTCCTGTCAATGATAGATGGGGGAATATTGAGGGTGGCTGCGATCCTTTTGCAAGGATTCGGTGTTAAGACAGTCCAGATGCTTCATGAGACCGGCACAAACAGGACATCCGACAGACCCGTGTCTGCTTGAAGAGAGCTCGCCGAACAGAATGTTGGTCAGCACTGTACAGAAGTCATCGATACACCCTGGAACCCCACGTACTCCGATTTATAGTCAGTAAAAGACGTTTCGCAGCTTTATTTCTGTCGAGGCCAAAGAGTCACCCACCACCCCCTTTATTTGCGAAATAATATTTATTTAGATGCTATTAGAAAAAAAAGAAGCCTTCATTGATTACACAAAATTCCCATAAGAGAGAAATTTCCAATTGACTTTGTGTCCCAGAAGGTATTTGATAAAACGACTAATAGCTCTGCTTAGTAACTCGCATCGGTACTATCGAATTACGATGATAAAAGTCTTGATCTTGAATACATTGATAGAGATAAAGATGTACAAATTGGCAAAAGTGATACAAAATTAATCCGAGTTTAAAGCTTTTTCCTTAAAGTGCGGAGCATTTTTTGGCGTTTAGGAATTTTGCTTGAAAAATAAAGATAAAGAAGCATGAAATAATCGTTCTTAAGTCCAAAAAATAGGAACTGTAATAAATATTAAATAGATTGGCAGAACCTACTTGAACAACAAAAAAATACAAAGCTACAAAAAATGTTATTTTTATTATTGACTGAGTGTGGATATTTTTATCGAATTCTGCGAAATTGATCAGAGAGTGGAATAGGCAAAGCTGATTGGCTGATTTAATAACCTTATATCGAGAAATTGATCAGAGAGTGGAATAGGCAAAGCTGATTGGCTGATTTAATAACCTTATATCAAGAAATTGATCAGAGAGTGGAATAGGCAAAGCTGATTGGCTGATTTAATAACCTTATATCGAGAAATTGATCGGAGAGTGAAATAGGCAAAGCTGATTGGCTGATTTAATAATCTTATATCGAGAAATTGATCAGAGAGTGGAATAGGCAAAGCTGATTGGCTGATTTAATAACCTTATATCGAGAAATTGATCGGAGAGTGAAATAGGCAAAGCTGATTGGCTGATTTAATAATCTTATATCGAGAAATTGATCAGAGAGTGGAATAGGCAAAGCTGATTGGCCGATTTAGTAACCTTATATCGAGAAATTGATCAGAGAGTGAAATAGGCAAAGCTGATTGGCTGATTTAATAATCTTACAGGTCAGGAATTGACGGTGAGGTTGATAAGGGATATAAAAACAACGGAAATGTTAAAGGATCGTTCTCATTTTCTCGAAGGCGGGCGTACTTGCGTTAAACTGGATGGAGCCGGTACGAGGTTTCACACGCCAGCTGAGGATTTCTTTTCCATACAGGCTACTAACTAACTGCCCTAAGGGAGAGGAGGGGTGGGGAGAAAGAAAAGCAGCAGGTTTAAAAACACAAACACAACTTGTTAGGTCTGACCGTTGGGTCGTCACGGATGGCTGCCCGCTGAGGCTGACCAAACAAACACCACCGGTGGAGACCTGACAGTTTTACGCTCAGAGATACGAGAGTAACGGGAAACTGTTTCTCCATCAGTTTTCCCGGACCGGCAGCACCTTTGAAACTACTTTCAATTTTTTTTCTTTTAAAAAAAATTTAGGATATCGCTTCCTGTCCCAGGATTGGTTTATTCTAACAGACTTCCCTTCCACGCTTTTTGTAATTATATAATTTTAATGGCAATTCTATTTATTTGGGGTTAGGAAACACAACGAGCCGCAATTTTTCCCGCACCTGTTTTTGAACAATATCTTTCATTCTGACCACCTCTCTGAGCGACAGGTGCGTTCTTTCTTACCTTGTTTAACACAAGCTGTAGCTCAGTCCAATGTAGTTGTTTTCCGGATGCACGAAATAAGATGTGGGAGTAGAATTACACTAATGTACCTTTGGCAGTAAATGTAAGGAAAACAAGCTGTGGCCACTATAATTGGGGTCTTACTGAAAAGATGGTATTTCACATATAGATTAGTGATATGGGATTCGCCAGGCATTTATAAATAAAACGTTAACGTTGACTCGTTCACTCGTCTTCGGTAAGCGACCCGCGCACTACCACAGCCAAGGCCGCCTAGACTTTTTCCTAATTTTGCTCGACGAAGTCGAATTAAATTCCCCGCTTAATTTGCATAATAACGCCACGGCAACGTTATTATAGCGCGAGCCGCTTTGTAGCTTTCCGCCTGCTTTGATGGAGGAACGACCAAAATTGGGGAATGTGGCGAGTTGAAATCTGACATGAAAATACGCGATTTCCGAAAGATTTGGTTATTATTTCTAGGGAAACGCAAGACTTTTTGGGCCCACGGCTGTAGATCGTTAGGGGAATCAAAGGGGGTGGGGGAACTAATCATTTGATCTCTTTTACTTTGAAAACAAGTTTGGGTTCGATTCCTGTCGCCATCAACAAGACGACGGGTGGCGACATTTTTCTTTTCCTTGTAGCTTACATGATGGGTGCGAGAAATGAGCCCTATCGAGGAAGCGGGGCGGAGGGGTATCATGGACTTCGCGAAAGCTGCCGGATTACCTTTTAATTTACGCTAGATATATTCTGCGAATGTAAACCCAGGAAGGACGTAGAAATACGTAAATGAGGTGTAGCAACGTCACGGCTAATTAATTTATAAATGGACCTTTTCTTTTTTTTTTTTTGCATCATCGGCGAGACCTTTCACAGCAACAACGAATTGAAATAAACCACCCTAAACTTATTTCCGAAAGAATCGATAGACACGAGTAAAGTTGGGCTTTAAACTTACTTCCCTGCTGCATATGCAGAATTCTAAAACCAGTATTCTCGTGCCGGCCGGACGGACGGATTCCCCCCCCCCGACTTTCTGCTGGCTATCGTTAAGGAACAATTAAAGGTACACGCTTGCAAATTTTTGTCATGCTCCACGCAGATTTAATCACGGCTCGGTAGTAATTTACCATCTCGCGGAAACTCCTACGTTAGTTGGCAGATCTCGTCGAGTCTCTCAACGGTAAACAACAAATTTACTCGCACCTGCGCAAAAACTTTCAAATCAATCTTGTAAAGATAGAACAAGGGAGATAACTGCTAATTCCCCCATCTCTTCTATGAGATAAACCTTCCTGTATCTTCTGAGCGTAAGGTAACTGGAATAATTAAAAATCAACATAACTAAACGGAAAATCCTTTGAGATAATCAAAGATTTCTAAATCTAGACAGATAAGTAATAAATGTACTTTGTTATTCGGTTTTAATTTGAAGCAGAATTTTCAGTGCAGAAACTGTGACAAAATTTATAACTATTAACCACTGACCAACCGGTTATCTATTTCTCCCTTTAAACAATTTAATATAAAACGTAACTTCCAAAAAAAAGCAAAAAAATACCAAACGGTTTTCTGCAGAATTTAAAATTAATCCTCTATTTACGTTATACTCAACGGTTTTCTGCAGAATTTAAAATTAATCCTCTATTTACGTTATACTCTTACACTAACACAATTGCTTTTCCTTCTTCAGTTTTCTTCATCCATTGTGTCTTTGGCCATCTAAGAAGAAACCATAGCACGAAATGAAAACTGGCTCCTTGTGGCTTAGCTAAATCCTTTGTCTAAGGTAATTATGAGAAATCGGATTTGTCTTTACTAAGCCAGGCTCCTTCATCTCCTGAATTACCATTCACGTGAAAAGGGCAGACGGGACATACCAGGGGCTGATGGCTGTCTTTACTCTGCGTCACGTCGCGGTTGGATGTTGTATTTTTTCTTTTTTTCCGATTCAGGAAACTTTCGCAGACCTTAGAAGAAACATAATCTGTGAACCTCCGTATTACCCCTGCCCCGTTCAACTAAAAAGATAGAGAAGACGATATTCTTAATGACTGCTTTTGATGTCACGACAATGAAACTGATGCAATCTCAGGTAGAATCGTTCGCTTCATTTCCGGCTAGACGGTTAATCGAACGGTAATTTCTTGACGATTAATCGGCCGGGCAGTTAGACACAATCCTACAGATACTGGATTAAACGTTCGGATAAAAAGCAATGAATTAAATCTCTCTGTGAACTCGGCTCGGTTAGGATTGATTCTGCCGATCAAAAAGAGATTAGAAGCTACGACTATTAATAACATACAGCGGTGTGCAAAAGTCTTGCATGAAGATGACCAGACTTAGAAAATGGGTTCTTATTTAGCATAAATTAGTAACTGTTGTATGTTTTCTGTTTTAATTGAAAGGTATCGGAGTCATTAAACGATCTATAACACTAAGATCCATTTTGTAATCGCACAGTCAAAATTTAAATATTAATAAAATAATTTGCATGAAATCGACATGTGAAAAAGTGTTGCATAAACTACAACATATTAGAATATACAGGGTGTCCATAAAGTCTCTTTACAATTTAAAAACAATTATTACAAAGGCAACGGATGAGATATCTTAATCAAATTTGTTGTATGCACTCAGTGGTTATCAAAGTTTTTAATCACATTACATTTGTGTGTTTCAGGTACCCTGCTGATGAAGTAGGTAGTGTTAAATGAATCTCTATAAAAATGGCTACTCCTCGAGAGAAGGCACAATGTGTATCATGGTTTATTGAAACAAAATCGGATACGCAGACTCAGCGAAACTACAGAACTAAGTATGGAAGAGATCCACCGTCACGTCCGTTAATTCGTGCATGGCACAAGAAATTTATGGATACAGGGACAGTGTTGAATGAAGGGAGGAGTGGACGACCAAGAACATCTGAGAAAAACATCGATCGTTCTCCTACAAAGTCCATCCGTACTGCTGCCGGACAGTTAGAGCTACCACGTTCAACAGTGCACAAAGTCCTACACAAGAACTTGCGATTGTACGCTTACAAAGTGCAACTCTTACAGGAACTGGAGCCAAATGATAAACCAAGACGGAAAGAGTTTGCGGCTAACATGCTGGAACGAATTTCTGAGGATGAAACGTTCCTCACCCGAGTTTGTTTTAGTGATGAAGCAACGTTTCATGTTTCAGGGAAACTGAACACACATAATGTGAGAATCTGGGGATCAGAACACCCCCATGTGACTATGGAACTTCAGCGAGATAGTCCAAAGGTGAATGTGTGGTGTGAGATCATGTGCAATCGAATCGTTGGTCCATTTTTCTTCCACAAGAAATCAATTACTGCAAGTGTTTACCTTGACCTTTTGACTGAATATGTGGCACCACAACTAGACGACCTTCAACCGACCATCATTTTCCAGCAAGATGGTGCACCCACCACATTGGGGACTGACTGCATGTTCGCCATTTCCTAAATCAAACATTTCCAGACTGGTGGATTGGAAGAGATGGCCCAATTCCCTGGGCACCTCGTTCACCAGATATCACTCCCCTGGACTTCTTTCTGTTGGGTTATGTTAAAGATATCGTGTATCGAACAAAGATATGGGACATCACTGACCTAAAGCAAAAGATCACTGATGCCATTGCGACCATTGATGAGGCTATGCTACAGCGAACATGGCAAGCAATCGAGTACCGTCTTGATGTGCTTCGTGCAACTAATGGTGCCCATATAGAGGTGTATTAAATGAGGCAAAAAAACTTCAATATCTACTCCTCGTTTTGTAATAATTTCCACATATTTGTATGTTCATTTGCTTTTGTAATAATTTTTTTTAAATTGTAAAGAGACTTTATGGACACCCTGTATATCTAGCGCTATACTATTTAGGATAGTAGAATATAAATATGAAAACCTGTCATTTTCCACTATTCTGATTCATTTTTGGTCAATATAGTGATGCCGAGGGCCCGATATTTGACCCCCGAACAGCGGGCCACGATCGTTCGCATGAAGGAAGATGGTGAAACTGAGTGGGTCATTGCGGATCGTATCGGTTGCAATCAGCCGACGATATCTCGCTCCCTGAAACGTTGGAAAGCCGATGGGAGCCTAATTTCGAAACGCAGAGCCGGCAGACCGCGGAAAACGACGGCTCGACAGGATCGTCTGATCGTCCGAATGCCGAACTCGGACCGATTCCGCACTTCCACCGACATCCAGACCGCCTTGTCAAGGCACCATGGGATCCAGTTGGCCTCCTGCACCATCAGTCGGCGCTTGATCCACATGGGACTGTTCGGGCGATCGGCACAGAAGAAGCCGTTCATCAGTCTGAACAATCGTCGAAAGCGACTGCAGTGGGCTCGCGACCATCTCCACTGGACCGTGGCCCAGTGGTCCCCAGTGTTGTTTTCCGACGAAAGCAAATTCGTGAGGGTCCACTCGGCGGGTCGGGTGTACGTTCGGCGATCGGTGTCTGAGAAATACCATCCTAGTTGCACTCGACCGACTCTGCAGGCAGGGGGGAGATTCGGCCATGGTTTAGGGCTGTTTTCAATCGTCCGGTATCGGTCCGTTGCATCACGTGGAGGGTCGAATGAATGCTCATGACTATGCTAAGATCGTCTCGGACATTGTCGAACCGTGTATGTGTGACCACATGCCCCTGACGGCCATCTATCAGCAGGACAACGCCCCCATCCACACAGCTAGGAGTGTCGAGGCCCTGATGGCAGAGTTGCGAATCCCCCTCCTCGACTGGCCGGCTCAAAGCCCGGATCGAAAACATTTGGCACTCGATGAAACTCAGCGTTAGAGCCAAAAAACCGAAAATTAAAACCGATTTGAAACGGAAAATCGAGGAATCCTGGTCGGAGTTCAGCAGTGACAATCGTCAGCGTTTGGTAGCCAGCATGCCTCGTCGTTGTGGACAAGTTATCAAGAATTTCGGATATTCTACTCATTATTGACAGATCTGGTCACTTTCTGCATAACTGGAATTGAATCTGAATTGATTAGATAGCTGTCTAGATTTTATGCATCACTTTTGCACACGTTGATTTGATGCAATTATAACTTTTCTTACAATGAAACAATAAGCTTGATATTATTGGAATAGAGGCACAACAGTGATATAGAAATACCTTAATGAACAAGATTTGATGACAACTGCTTTCGACAAAATGCGAGCTAATTTACAGGAAAAGTTATTTTTATGCAAGACTTTTGCACACCGCTGTACGAATATTGTTAATCCCCATGATCACAAACTTAATCGGACATAGAGATTTCATGTAAATTCGCTTCTAAATAGTTTTAGAGCAAGACAACATTTAGATACAGGAAGATTGTTATCTCAGTAGGAGTGGCATAGATGTGGCCCCGTGGCCCTACCTCACAGCATGCGATGACACGGCACACTTCTCTCGAGATACTGAAGCTGCGGAGATCTTAGTAAACGTGGCGCTATTAGTAATGAAAAACTAGAAACAGGAAGAGAAAGAAAATAATGACAGATGCGTGATTTATAAACTCGTATATAGGATACCAACAATATTTACCTCCAAGTTTATAATGTATACAAATTGAAGATTCACTCATGGTATTGGAATATTTGTTCCCATTGAAAGTTTAAACTTTCAGCTATTTGATTTTTTATTTTAAATGATTACAAATTTTAACGACAATTTCCTTATTTTACGCAGTTAAATAATTAATTTCTGTAATAATAACAGTAATTAATAAGTGGTAGTTTACGAAAGCGCTGCCGATAGTTTTGGACTGTGCTTGGTATCTATACAGGAGGATTGTGGTCTCTACCTCTTCCTACCTGCCGGCTTGTTAGTGTGGGTTTGTTCCGCGTACTCCGGTTCCTCCCCCCCCATGTTTCTTTTCTGGAAGCAACACCGAGTGGATTACGTTAACACATGGATAAAAACAAGTGATTTTTGTTTACGTTCACCTTCGTGATCGTATTCCCGAATAGGTCAAGTAGGTTCAGTTCTTTGCAGCACATACGAGTAGCACGTGCTCCGGGGCCCGTCTCAAGTCTTTCGCAACAAGTGGCCGCATTCAGATGTGGGTCAAGCATACGGGTCACCAAGCAGTTGTTATCCTAAAATAATTTGTAGGTCTCACAAAAAAAAAAAAAAAAAAAATAACTATGTAAACGATATCGGACGCAGGTCAAATGTCAATTGATCAACAATAGAAGTTAATTGGGAAGGTATGTTCTTAGCGAAAATAAATAAAAAAAAAGTATTTGAACGGTGTGTGGCGGATTTACCTCCCTTCGATTTATTGCTATTACATTTACCTCCCTTGGTCTCGTGTCAGTCACTTTCTAGTGAAATCTAGACAAGTAAACCGACACAGTATTACTCGGGAATGTTGCTGTTTGAAGTTTAAATTTGAAAAAAAATATATATATCACTAGATTCGTGTGTAAATCGATAAATATATTATGGGATATTAAACATCAGTATTTCTTATCGTGTCCTTACATGTTCAGGACGTGCGTCTATGCCACCAAATCAAATTATCGAACCCATATAATATTCCCAACGCATCTGATCATTATCCTGAATAATAATCGAACTCTTTATATATAAAATATGTATTTACTACATCAACTGATTTATTGTTTTATAGGCGGCAATTAGACTAATTTTCGTTTTACCTAAGAGCTTCCAGTTATCCGCGCTCTCAGACAGGCTGACTACACTCATAATGACTTGCATCTATGTTACACGCACCTTAGGCTACTAATATAAGAAATTTATATAAATTCTACTTTTTTTGGTCATCCTGTGCATGCATTTATTACTATAAACGACTCTCTCTCAACGTGGCAGTCGTGGTTACGTGCAGATGTCAGTAGCAACGCGCTGAACCGTTCAAGTGTCGCTGTGCCAAGTCATTAGCCGCCTGGTTTAGAAATGTGTCCTTGCTGTGCCTCAGCTTAATTGCTTCTAGATATTTTAGCTGCAAGACAATTTTCGCTTTCGTCGATCTGTTTACTTCGCATGGAAACCATTGCTACCGCCCTTATTGCGTCTACTGCATCCTGGCCATCGCCGAACCGTAAAATTATCTCTGTCACGAAAACATGAACGTACTATTCCCGAATTCCTCCGGTTGGGGGATTCACCAAAGTTTGTAATGGGGGAAAACAATCAAATTGAGTTCCGAAAGCTAGGTTAGGAGAATGACAACAACTTAAAAATACTTTACTGTGCTTATTGGAGGAACTGACGTGTAACTTCGTGATGTTTATACAAGGTTAGGTTTGAATATATCGAAATTGTTAGATAATCTACGTTATTTCTCATGAGCCACGCAAAAATGAATGGTTTGTAGGCGTCGGCAAGGCAACAGAATTAAGACTTTAAAGTTTTCGTTGCATCTGAGACTTACCAGCAGATGGCGCTGTATATCGTGCATCTGAGACTTACCAGCAGATGGCGCTGTACAGCGCGACACCTTTGTACGAAGGTAATCTTCCGGGCAAAGGTTAAATAGATAGGGGACACGTTGCACATAAAACATATCTTAATATCTTTGTCGGTTAATTATGATCAAATTCAACAGTACGTCTTTAGCCTCTAGTGAAAAGAGGGAAAGAAAGATAGCAACAGCAACAAATATCTGAGATATTCCGCCTGGATAATTCCATTCGACAATCCAAGCTGATGATTGGGATGAAGGTGATGGTTTACTGGTAAACATGTTAGCGGAAAAGCAGGTGTAACATTCTGACCTTGGCTAGCATGGAAATTTCTCGAAGTCTTAGTGGCGCCCGTTTGGGCGAGTAAATATAACGATTTTGCCTTTACTGATGACTGATGGCCACTAGGTACAGCATCTCTCACCTAAGTAATAAGCTATCGTACAGGACGCCATGACCGTCATGATATTCCTTATAAACAGGCTAAAGTTCGTACAACTTTCGTCAGGTGAGAGGGTTATGCTAGGTAAAGATGTTGCGTGTTTTTGTTTTTTATTTTACGGATAATTAACCGTGTAAGAAGGTAAGCTAAAGTAGCCGTCGTCTCGCAAGTGGCCATTTTGACCGTCGTCTATAATTAGCAAGACGGGACACCATCACCCCAACGCCATACTTCGTATATATAACAGAGGTCAATCAGTTTTCTGGCTTTTGGTTTTTAGAACGGTCATTGAGTTTATGAAAACACCACACTCGGCTCGTAAAGGGTCTATAAAGAACTGGTTGTGCTGTTTGCTTCCTTTTACGGCCAAAGAAAAACAATTAGAGGTTCTTTTAGTTTTGTAACCTCTCCGTCACGTTCCTCCTACGTGTTTTTGTACAACCAGGGATATTTATTTAACCAGGGGTTTTCCAAGACCGTGTTCCTCTGGTGGTCGCCGGCTTTGATCTGCGGTCAGGTTTATTTCTACGGACCCCACTTTTAAATAAGCGTGAGGTACACGTCTGTTGGCGGTAGGGGTCGCTGGGTGTTTATTGACAGATCCACCGGGGACACCCAGGGTGTTCCCTCTGAAGAGCAGGACCTTAGATGCGCCCCGATCAAATGCGGATATTTTCGGTGCCTCGTCGCCCTAACGTGTAAACAGGGAGATAGGGAAAGATAGGGTCAACAAAAGTGGAAAGAAACTCTGATTTTATTTATGTAAACATCGGTGAGATTAAGCGATTAGGGAGCGTAATTTTCTTTTTCGTTTTTTACAAAGAAATTTCTGTTCTTTCCATCATTTAAAAAACAAAACAAAACAACAACAAAAAAAAACCCCTGTTACGCTATACCGTTTAGGGGGAAATCTTTGTGATCTACGATGCATGATGCTATCGGTAGCCAACACAGGTTTCAACAAGGGGATAGAAAGGGAATTTTTGTCTATTGCTGGCCCTTTCTTGGAAAGAAAAGTGAAATAACACCGGGCAAACCACAGACAAACAGTCAGTCCAGCCCCAGTGGCCGGGGCGTACAGAGGTAAAGGCGGCTTCCAACAATTAGTTTGAGAACAAAAGGTTAAAACGAAAGTAGAACTAAAGCGCACTAAAAGAGCGTTAACTTCGAGATGTCGAATATTCAGTCACAAAATTCTAAATACATATAAGTACGAATTTATTAAATATTATTGCAGTTTCCAAATCCCCATCTCGTTTCTATACCTCTTCTGAAGTGGGAGCAGAAAAGGATCATCATGGAAAATAATTCTAGCCATGAAATAAACTGGGTTTGCGAACATAATTTAGTGAAAGCAAAAGTGAATCGTAATACCTTTCTAATTGGCAGCCAGTTATTCTGACTTCCACGTTATTCCAATCCTTATTTTGAAGAAAAATTGTTGTCTTGGACTTTTCTTATTTTCGTTTCTGCGATCTCTGGAAATGTAAACTTGCATTTAGAATGTCGATCAGGAAAGATATACGCAGATGGACCAAAAACACGATACAAGAACACGGAGAAATACAATGCAGATATTACCTACTATCCACGCTCATCACTTCTTCACATTTCGCCATTGATTATTTTATTACTGTATTATCGATTTTTACACTTCTCTGATCGCTCAGTATCCAAAAACCGTCGCAAAATATTTTAAAATTCAAAACAAACGAAAAATTTACTTTTTCTTCCCAGAGCACTTCTCGCTCCTGAGCTAAGTACTGTTATGCATTCTTACTTGCCAGTTGTCTGCCGTGACTCATAGTGAACAAGTACACACTCGGGAACTTCAAATAAAACCCGACTGAAAACCGAATCGCTGTAGTTGCATTAGGCCGGGTTCTTTTTGAACATCTATTGTATAGAATTGCATTTGTTTATTATTATTTATCCTGAACACTTTACTGTGAAATCGGTCGTAATTTCTTGCTATTATATGTATAATTTCGGCCAATCACGTCGGCCAGACGAGATTCACGAGAAACCTGCCGGGAAAAGTGAGAACTAAAATAATTTTAGGACGGTCACTATATAGCTGGATATCCCCGTCAGCCAGATGTTTTTACTTTCGTTCTCCCTTATATTTATATCCTGTTACTGGCCGTACTAATTGGCCATAAACAACTGACCACTCCAATTAACCGCGAGGGATTGCGGAAAGGTATGCAGGCTACACTGATATATATTCGTCTAAATTGTGATTTGTTTCGAACTTGAAAAATTCCACGCGACGCCATCTGCGACATCTGCTTAGCCCGCTCCCTGGTGGCTGTCTCCGAAGTCATTTTTTTACTTTGTACTGTTGATATTTCGCCTGACCTTAGTTATAACGTTAAATAATTTAAATTACTTTTTAAACTTACAAGGCAGTAAACGTCTGGAGAGTAACGATAGCGATTTAAGACTGGTTTAATAACGCCTCCACCCCAGCTCTGGGTGGAGTATCGTATTTTAGGGATAACCGGGCAGGATCGGTCCATATGTTCCGATGGGAATGTCGAAAGAATACGGAGAGGGGGGGGGAGAGGTTCTTTTCAAAGTGGGTGTGTTCTGAGAGGTTCTGTCTGCTATCTGACGCGTCTCAGAGTTAAAGCAACAACCGAAAAAGGAGGTGCGGAGTTTTGAATGAGAAGCGGTTCCCGAAGATCTCGCCATTACTCCCGATCGACGGCGGCGAGAGGCGCGGAAGGTAGAGATGGCGAAGTTGCTAAATGGAACGTTCGGTTTTAGTGCATAGAGAGGAACTCAGTGCTTCGGGACATTAGGGATAATTCGGGTATACTAGGAAAGACGAGCCCCCCCCACGGTTTGTTCGCTAGCGAAATTATGTTCAAAAAGGATTAAAATAGCAAATATAAGGGTTAGCCAACTCGGAGGGGGGGGCGGGCTGCGGGGCAATCTACTGATAGATCGTTACGGTCGAAGGTTCGAATCGCGGCTCCGTACCTCCCTTCCAGCCCGGCATCTTACGGCGGCTTCCGGTCTGATTCACAGAGCGAGCTATACGCATACTCTGATTTATCTGTTTCCATAACAGAAGAGCGGGACGAAAAAGATGACGCGCTGAGCCCAGCCAACCTTAGAACGATCACTTCGCCGTTACTATCCGAGGGGCTAGTACACGTGGCAGACCCAAACATCTGAGGGTGGGAGAAAAACCCCTCGTTCTTAGATGTGTGAGGAAACCCGGCGCGCGAGGGAGAACAAGGGGGAGACACGCAAAACCGCGCCTCTCGATCGTAGTAAGCCAACTAGCCACCTGACTACCGCGCCGTTCGTCAGAATAATTGGAAGAAAAGAACTACCGCTTGTCCAGGAGGACGATGAGATCCATGGAGAAAGTTTGAGCAGAGAGAGCGGGCGAAAATGTCTCTGCGAATATCATCAATAAAACGAGTCCCTCAATGGCTGTTATTTTAGTTCTGTAAATATCCCGTCCAGGAAATTATGCGGTGCTACGCTAAATCAGAACGGGACACGGCTGTCAGATCGAGCACTGCGCCGCATCAGTTACGCCTAATTTGGTGGTGTGTGTGGGGGGGGGGAGAGACGGACCCCTATTATCCGAAGAAGGGAGACAGAAACGACAGGACTAAAAATTTGAGACGCGTGTAAGGCTAGAGCTAGGAAATATGGCGAGGTTTTGAAGGAATGCCGAGAGGCTATCTCAGAGACATTAATACACGTAGAAGGTGATGCGCCAGGAGTTTGAATAGTTGCAGCTGCCGGGATAAGCATCTTTCGAGTGGGGGGGCGGGCAGCGGCGGAGGCAGCAGAACAGAAGGCTGTGTGGCTTTCAGACTCGCTCACGGAAGTCGCAACGCATCTGAAAAAGAAGAGGAGGAGATTCCGACAAAACGCCTGTTAGCGAAAATCGGCATAATTGCATACATGCGATTGCAGAGTTTGTAGCTGCAGTTGGAGCCACCGTGATTAGCGCAGATGTGAAACCTGCCAGAGCTGGAGGTCTCGAGTACTTTGTAGCAGGTACTCGAAACTGTGACAGAGCGGCGCCCAAACAGGCGTACTTTGTTTACTCTCAGTAATTCATGGTCTGTGCGATTGCACCGTGTTTACGTCTTTATATATGATGGCAAATGTATTATGCTTATCTTTAAGCAGTAAAAAGAAGATAAATCAACCCATTTTCCTGCTGAAAACGTGTGTGTGTGTCAAGGCGCATGGCCAAGGTTTGAATAGCATACTTACACCATTCCTTTATAATAAGAAGGACGCAACTATGATTATCTAAGAATTAATTTATAATTTTCTGACATGTTTTACCGCTTAACCACTGTCAGGGAAAGTGCATTGGCAAACTTTAAATTAACTCTAACTCTTCGCATTACCTAGAGGTGGAAATGCACCCACTGCCCTCATATCAGTGGAGCCCTAGAGGTTGTAGCGCTTAGTATTTCCCTCGTTAATATAAACAACTTTTCGTAACGAAGAGTCCACATCGCTCCAACCCACGTGTGGTTTTTTTCTATTTTTATGGTTGTGCAGACTAAATATGCAACCAGCTAAGGTAAGAACTAACGTGGTACACGGAGGGTTAAGCTGTTTTGGAAGGTTTCAAGATGATACCCTTTCGCTAAACACCTACCGGAAGCAGTCCACGTTTACTTTCGGGGCCCGAACATGATAATAAATCGAAAAACGTAAATGTTTCTGCCAGACAAAATAAAAGAACCGAGAGACTCACCTTTAATTACCACTTAAATTCTCACTATCTCTTATGTTTAATGCCGCGTCATGGCACTTAAAGCTGGTCTTTTGACGTTTTATGATGGTCATTACAGATGCAGTAAATCCGTATTTTGGTAGCTTCAGACCACATTTCGTTTACGTCATGGTTGTGCGAGATGGCGGTCCAAAATAACCAACTGATTCTGACCCCCCCATCTATTATCAGATATTTTGTCGCCGAAAGCGAATTAGAGGCACTACTGATATACGTCAACAGGACTTCATTTTTTCCCTGCATTTGGTTCTAACGCTCTCTAACAGCCCATCACCGTTTCTGCTTCACTTTTCCATAATTAAATACCGGTGCCCCTCCCCTCTTCAGAGACAAGGTGTATATATAACCCCAGGACCCGGATCTCTTCCATTCTACGAACTTGCAATAAGTATACACACACCTTCGTCAAAGAGACAAGAGCGAGAGGGAACGATGCTTTGTAACCGAACTCAGGCTCCAGAAGTCGAGAACTTGCTCCAGCCAAACAGATCGGTTAATGGTAATCTTGGACGGCGAGAAGCCGGTGTTCAGTTCGTGCCCGACGGTGCCTCTCGAGTGTCTTGGTGGAAGTCTCCCTACACTAACAGCCAAACAGATCGGTTGGAATAATTCTTACGTTCGCCAGAAAATCGCGGCCGGATCTGGCGGATTCGCGTATGTAAAGAGCTCAGCCAAGTAGAGTTGCGTTTTATTCCTAGCTGATCCCTGACACTCAGACTGAAGTTTGCGTCAACGAGGGAAGAATGTACATGACAAGTGTAAGCACCGCAGCTTAAGGGGTCAGCGGAGATCTCCCTCCGAGCCATTTACTTGTTTTATGGGTCCGATGCGTTGAAAACAGATTCCACGGTTTAGCGGCAAAGGAAACGATTCTGGCAGATTTTTGTCCATCTGCGTCCGTTAATGAAGAAGAAGAAGAAGAATTCAGCCTTATCCCGTCAAGTATCTGCCGATTTACTCTCTCCTATTACCCTGGCCCGGCGAATCCCACCACCCAGAACCCCAACAAACACGGCTACGCCATTCCAGCAAAGAAAAATGGCGACGGAGATTCCAGCGTCATCCATCCGTACGGTAATCCCGCGTGAACTCGGGAGGGAGAGCGAGAGCGAGAGTGCGTGTCCGTGACATCTAAACGGAGAAACAGACGCCGAGACCTTCCAAATGGCTGAGGCCGCACATATTTGCATATCAATGCGGGATGTCACTGAGTCCATGTTATCTTTGAACGTGATCTCGCCTCGTACATGTGCTGAACACCTCAGATAAAATGCTAAATATTTACTTTGTCTCCAAATCTAATTTCCTTTTGTGCATGCCCCCCCCCCGCCCGGCTTTTGCCGAGTATACAACTCGCCAGTTCTTGTTTATTTATTATACCTGGTTCTGGCCCAGAGAGTAAAACAACTGACACAGATTAGCCCTCCAAGTCCAGCGAATAAGCTCTAATGCATACTTCAACAAAGAGTTACCGTTAAACGTCCTGAGCTCCATGTAATCCTCTTTAGGGTCAAATAACAATTTATGGAGTTATTCCTCTCAAACTAGTCTGTAGATACAGACAATCAAGCTACCCTAAGTATAACGTACTAAAATATTTTTTTTAATGGCGTGCTTAACCGGTATGCGACAAGGTTTCACCTTGTCTCGTTTGTTTTTTGTAGCGCCGTGACCGCCCCCTCCCCCAGTCGGATTTTCCCGCTGACTTCAAGCCCCAAACTCTCCTCGATTTGGGTTCAGTTTATATTTGCTATTATGAAGAATGAAGGCTGAGTAAGTGAATCCAGGCAGAAGTAAAGAAATGTCAGTCGTCACTGATAATCTGTTCAGTTCATTCAAAGCATGAATTCTTTTAATGATCACCTTTCCAATATATTTTCCTCTTGAAAAATGCTTTTGCGATACTGGACGCAGTCATCTTCTATTAAGAAACCGGAATATCCGGTTTTAGATGTCATTTACCATCTTTCTTTCTTTTTAGTGCCATGCGAATACCAATGGAGTTTACGTCACTAAAGGATAGACAGAGATTAATCGAGTATATGAAAACGGGATCGTGTTAAAGTAAAATAAGTTTCTTCCTCTATTCTTACTGACTCCTTTAGATTATATCGTGACAGGGCCATTATTTATTTTACCAAACTATATTTTCGTATTTCTTTCTTTTTTAAAATCTTTATCGTATTATCCCAAACTATGAAGGAGAAGACAGGTGAACTGGTAAAAATTTTGTCACTGGTACAGAAACAAAAAAGAGAGAGAGGAGGACATCTGTAAATTAAAGAGAGAGTAAATAATACCAGATGTCTGTCGATGTGACTAACGGTGGCTGCGAATCAAAGTAGATCTCGTCCATCAACGAGGGACAATAAGAATGAAAGTTAAATCTGAAGAAATTCAGGACTGACGGCTGCGCACCCAACAAAGAGACGGGAGAGAACAGTAATTACCGATCTCTTGAGATCTGCTCACCGATAATAATCTCGCACTGCGTTCTGCATTATCTTCTACCTACATCTGTTACCCACATCAAGTCTTGGTGGTGATGTCTTGGGTTAGCGGAGCGGGTGGATTAAAGTTTAAGTAACGATACTTTCGGTGATTTCTAGACAGAGGTTTTCGCATAAAAATTCTTTATCTCCACGGAGAGAGATCTCCGTGTTTTTTTTGTTTTTTTTCGAATTTCAATGACTGCTTAACAAAGTGAATTCCTTAATTCCCTCCCAAACAGACGGGTTTTTTGGCGAAGCACTGCACAACAAAAGCCAACTTTACAAAAGAAATCTGGCTTTCTTGGAGGAACTCAACACGGTTTGATTATCAGTGCATATTTAAAGTTTAGATTAAACATAAGGAGAACAGGAAAAGTTTCTCTGCGTCTTGGAGGCTGCCGAAAGCAGGTAAATCTCTAACAATGAATCAAAACGTGGGCTCCGTAAAACAGGCAGAACTCTCAAGCAGCTTTTTTTAGAAGTTCTCCAGTACCAACTTGATGTTCCCTATGTCTGGCTTATGGATCATCCTGGCGGAGCATGTAAACTTTTGCCTAAACGAGGATATATCAAACCATTTCGGCAGCAGACTTGGCTCCCTCACGTGACCAAACTCCACCTGGCCAATCACTGACGCGTAGGAATGGATATGAGGTTTACATTTAATGTTTACGAAAAGGGTTAAGTTAACTTCACAACTGACGCAGTTGGCGTAGACAGCGATCGTGGAGTACCCGTACTTTCCATTTACTCACCTGTGGTTAAAAACCAAACTAGGAACTCTCATTTGTTCTTCAGCAACATAATTAATTCTTTCACTCGATCGCGGGCTTCCTGGAAAACGCCAAAGACATTTCTTCAGATTCCTTTTTTTAAAATAATATTTTATAAAATATTATAGCATATTATTATTATTATTATTATTATTATTATTATTATTATTATTATTATTATTATTCTTATTATTATTATTATTATTATTATTATTGTTGTTGTTGTTGTTGTTGTTGTTATTATATTGTGTTGGTATTATTATTGTTATTATTATTATTATTATTATTATTATTATTATTATTATTATGTTATATTGTTTTGTGTTGTTATTATTATTATTATTATGTTGTTGGTATTATTATTATTATTATTATTATTATATTATTATTATTATTAATTTCAACTTCAGTAAACTTCCTAAAGAGACTATGTCGCTTTAAATATTAAATTAACCCTTTCTGTCGGTTCTCTCACCATCTATTCTGAAATCTCCCACCTGCGATTTATCCTGTGTACCAAAGACGTCACGGCGAGTATCACTCGAGTATGGGGGAGTTTAAATAACCATTAAGCATATTAGGGCCGGAGTCAGAAATCCCTTCACACGCCATGTTTACTTAACAAAAGGTTACAAACTAATTATTTCTCTAGCAAAGAACCGCTTTGTTTTTCCTTCAACAGGAGTCCATTATAAACACCTGGATTTTGTTACAAAGCGTAAACCTCACCCCCACCACCTGCCTGCTGCGGTGCGTCTGCGCGCTGGACCACCCTCTCTGGCTACTGGGGTCCCCCCCTGAGGGGCCGTGGACCATTTCCTTTGGATACTCTTCAAACATGCCGGAAATTCCGGCCGCCATTAAAAAGCAAACAGAGCGAAAGAAGTTAAACAAGTTGGAGTCTCGAGGGAATTTGAAGTGATGGGTCATTTGAGGAATAGGCGACTTAGCAGATATCTCTCCCCATTTTACTGGCGTCAGTCATTCCGTCCTCGAACTATATATATATATATACGGACTAATTCCACTTAGAGAACCTAGTTGTGGCACGGACGTAATAGGACCTAATTTCTAGATATTAAACCGTCTACAAGATGGTTACCGTGCAATGACTTAAAGGAAATTAGTTTTTCGTTAAAACTCGAGTATTCCCTAGATTTTCTGCTGTTTGAAATCGACACTTCGCGCTCAGCGGTTGTTGATTAACTAGCAACTCTCGGTTAATCTTCGAAGTTAAATAGAAATCCGTCTAATTAAACACATTTTACACTAATAAAAAATAAATCCACTTCCGTGGGAATAAATTAACAAATTAGAACATTTTCACTACGTTCATTAAAGAGTTTTATTTCGCGAAAATCAACTTTTGCAACGCGAAAAATAATTTTAAAACATGTTACAGAATACGCAAGAGTCAGCTCCCCTGTTGTTGTGTCACTTGTAGGAACAGCAAAAGCGCCACCTGCACGACTTTCCCTATGAAATTGTTGGTGATCTTCAGGTTTGAAAAGAGTATCTTATAGGTCCCACCTCAGAGTGATTATTTTAAAAAGTAGTTTTGCTGTCATTATAATTGTGCGAGTTACGAACAGCAAGAAACTTGATTTCTATTCGTTTTTTTTAATACAGTAGATGACATCATCTTAAAGCTGAATGTTATAGTCTCAACGACTTCTCTGAAAACTGGGGATGTGTGCTGTTCTCTTTCTCACTCTGGTTAAAGTCATATGAAAGGTGATTCTGTTAGTTTGAATGACGTCTTCCTAAAGCTGAACTTCCTTTTTTTTTCCTCAGTGTTTTTCTGTTTTGTGTTTGTAGCACATAAGCTTCCACTTAACAAGATTCTGCTTGAAAAATATCAGAATTTGAAAGTAGCTGCTATTGATAAGAAACGTTTGGGGGAAAAGCCATCTAATTCAATTTTACATGTAAATGCTCAAAATAATTATAAATGTGCATTAAAAGTATAATTAAAATTTTTGTATTGTCAAAATAAAATCTTAGCTGGGGGGAAAAATGAATGGCGTCAGAAGAACATGGCCCCTATGTAAATGGTAATTTTCTTGCCCTTATTAGGGAAATGTTTTGTCAAAAAAGATTTCGAATTACTGAGTTTTTTTTATTCTAAGAAATAAACGTCTCGGTTATATTGAATATGGGAGTTCTTTGTAACCAATAACTTAGAACTAAGGGCGACAACTGAAATGACCGGCCCTTATTGTAGCCACTAGCCCAAAATTTAAGAATGAATAAATTGCCATTATTGCCAGACATGTTACGAGAATGATGGCGGCTTAGAAACGTTTGTGAGTACCAGATCTTTAATTTACTGGTCTGCACCAGACAAACTCATTCGCGTGTCTTATATTTACTTCCAAAGGTTTGAAAATACCTGTACATATTATGTACACTGGCTGGTCACGCTATTAAGACCTCTGAACCCTTTTTGTCTTTCGCTTGACCTGAGCTGCGGAGGTTGGCTACATGATGTGACAGGTGGTCCCTGTAGCACTATATACAATTTGGACAAGCACAATCCCAGTCAGTCTGACAGATACGGAGAAAGCCACACGAATCACTCGACCCCCACTTGTGTGGTTCAAAACTTCCATGTGTCTGGCAGTGGATTTATGGTTTGGGACATGTTACCTTGGGGGTTCCTCTTAGTTTCTTTAGAAGGCAGAATAAATGGCATAGCATATCTTAGCATCATTTCAGATCAAATGCATGTAGCGATGCTTTATTTTGTATATGAATGGATGGCTACTTTGAAGACGAAAATGCTCCTATCCAGTGGCCGCGACGCATTCATGATTTGAGGAACATGATACAGAGTTCAGGCATCTCCAACAATCTATTTGAGCATCTGTTAGATGAAGTTGAAAGATATTTGCCATCACGATTCTCTGCTTACCTTGTTCCGTGCATTGCGTAAATATTTCTTAGGATACCTTTAATTATCTCACTAATTTTACGCCAGGTCATGTCTTGGCTGTTACTTGTATAAAAGATGGATTCAAAGGCTAATTAGTCATGGGTCCTAATAAAGTGTCCAACCAGTGCAGGTTAGGCATCGCAGATCTAGTGCTGAGTTAGACTGAGAAAGAAAAACTTGGTTTTTTTTTCCATTTTTATTAATACAACCGATGCTAATGTCTGAGTTGACCAGTGCGCAGCGCCTCTGTCGGCGTTTATGACAATTACGGAGGGCGAGCAATGTTATCGTTCTACGTCGTCTGAAGACGAAATCGCGCGTTACGCAGGCCCAGGGAAATCGAAAAACATCAGAGATCATCTCCTCTCTTGTCAACCATTCTATCTCCAAACAGCTTGCTTGCCGACAACCTTTTCTTTTTTAAACAAATCCGCAGATATCATCACCCCGTTGACTAGTCTCGGAATGTTGGTCATCACGTCAAGTAATCCATCTCTCTGGCAGATAAGAGGCGCCATTACCGGTCCGCTGAAGTCTCTCGATAGCGACACCACGCCCCCTGGGTTGTCCAGCAGGAACTAAATAGCCGCCCCGCCCCCTACACACACAAGCTGAAACTAGACGTCATTATCAAAATTCGCTTAATAGGTGGAGTTTTCTTCGCTATCTATAAAAAAAATTACCCGCATTCCGTGAGATTTTAAAGTAGTCACGAAGTCGCAATGCTCACTACCATCGCGTAACTGGTATCCGCAAGGAATACTGGATTCAGTCGAACTGTTCCACTGTTTTTCACACCTTAGTTCCTTTGTTTGTAGTTAGATAGGTGGGTGAAATTAAAGAAGTATGGTCGTAAAACCAGCTATAAAAACAGGAAGTTTGGCGTCTGCCTCCAAATCTGTATTTCGCCTGTTGTTATCAACAACAAATTTCTCTGTATCCGTCTGCAGTAATTCGTATCTATACATCTACCAAACTCCACCACCATTTGCTTTTCCACATTAAATTAAAAATTCTTGCCTGCCTCTATTTCTTTTTTTAATGTATCTGTTTACACTATTTACGGTAGACCTCGATTTTTGTGGGGGGGGGGAGCGATTTTCTGCTGAGAAGTCAGATTACGAAAATGTCTTACATCGGTTGGGCAGAGTTGCCAGTGGGACATAAGTAATTTCGATGCGGGGGGGGGTGGAATCTGGATAGGAAAATAATCCATATTCCTATTTATTAGTTCGTTTACGCTGCTTTTGTTCTGACTACCCTCCAGACCAAATTGTAACAATAGTCGCCTAAGTTTCGGGTTTCATTGCCAGAAAGTGCGACTAGCTATTGTTTGGGCGCAAAGGCAGCTTCTTAGAGGGCATTTTTCTCTTGTTACACCGCTTTCAAAAATAATAATAATAATAATTAGAGTTACCTCGACTGTTTTTAAAACTTTCAGTAGTCGGTCACCATTCGCGAAGAATCTCTGCTTTTGGACTTCGCGGTTCCAGGCTGTGACTTCGATGTTATCGGCTGATTGCCAAATCCCTTTCTACCTCGTTCTGCCTACCAGTAAAGACATCTCCAAATAGCCAATGGCGACAAGTTTCACCCTCACACGCCCACGTGACAATCAGTGAACTTCAACCGGAAGTAAGTGCGGTGACTTCGATGTTATCGGCTGATTGCCAAATCCCTTTCTACCTCGTTCTGCCTACCAGTAAAGACATCTCCAAATAGCCAATGGCGACAAGTTTCACCCTCACACGCCCACGTGACAATCAGTGAACTTCAACCGGAAGTAAGTGCGGTGACTTCGATGTTATCGGCTGATTGCCAAATCCCTTTCTACCTCGTTCTGCCTACCAGTAAAGACATCTCCAAATAGCCAATGGCGACAAGTTTCACCCTCACACGCCCACGTGACAATCAGTGAACTTCAACCGGAAGTAAGTGCGGTGACTTCGATGTTATCGGCTGATTGCCAAATCCCTTTCTACCTCGTTCTGCCTACCAGTAAAGACATCCCAAATAGCCAATGGCGACAAGTTTCACCCTCACACGCCCACGTGACAATCAGTGAACTTCAACCGGAAGTAAGTGCGGTGACTTCGATGTTATCGGCTGATTGCCAAATTCCTTTCTACCTCGTTCTGCCTACCAGTAAAGACATCTCCAAATAGCCAATGGCGACAAGTTTCACCCTCACACGCCCACGTGACAATCAGTGAACTTCAACCGGAAGTAAGTACTCCGGACCTTGTTGTCAGAGAACACAACCACATCTGATGTTAGGTACTCTGGAAAATATCGTTCAGCAGAGAAGCTAAAACTGGATTCACGATTTTTTTTTTTGCCTTTATTTCACCGAACCTCATCTGCCGCCAAGCCGCGGCTTCGCACCGCCAAAGCATAATAATTGCGAACATTCATTATTAGCTCCAGGTGGGAAAAGAAAACAAACAACAAAAAAAAACCGTCCAATATTTTTACACGGTAGGGTAGGTCAGAATTCTTGAACTTTTCAACCTTAAAATATGTTTGCGTTGTTTACTTTGATTTTTAGATTATTCTTCAATGTTTAAAGCTGTAGTATAGCGAATACATTTATTAAGTAATTGTGGATACGGTGTTGAAATGGAGTTCCATTGATATTACCTGTTGTTTCCTTTGACAGTTAAAAATACATAAAATACAGTAGCAAAATCACTCAAGTATCATCAATACCGTACGATTTGCGATGAAGACTGAAATCATCCAATTTGTCAACTTTTGGACAGACCTAGGTTGAGAAAAGAAAGCTACTTTTTTTAAAAAAACTTTTCATTAATTGGAAGAGTTTCTCTACAGTTTTACACCTGTATTTCTCGGAATTTTACTTCATTCACGCTGAATTCTGTTTTGCAAACGTTTGGATTAAAGATTTTCTTTCTTTTCTTCCTGTATAAACTATTCCCTTAACTCTACGTACAATTCTGTTCTATATTGAGAAACAGGGAGGTAAAAATGTATTTCAGATTATAGCAAAAATAACATCAGATATGTAATCTCTCAAGAGGATGTGATGCAAAAATGTATTCATCTAAAAGTCGCATTTGGCAATCACGTGTTCTGTAAAGTTCTTTACCCAGTTCTGCCGGAAACATAATTCAACATCAAAGCTTTGAAATCCCCCTTCTCTCTCGTATATGTCTACATATTAACTTATCAACAGGGGGCGCTCTTAAATATTCATTTTTTCCCTTCTGTCTAGGTTTTGATGTCGGATTTCCAGAGCTGGACACCAGCTGTTGTCAATACATTAAAACAAACCTTGTTCAGCAAACTCTTTAAATGTTCACGCTTAGAGGGCAGGAAAATAACTTCCGCCTTATGTTCTACTTTCGTTATTTCATGTGAATTAACAGGAGGCCATTGCGTATTTTTTAATTCTCCCGTCTCAATCAATTCTCTTTTTCCATAGGAAAAGGCCGCGTTTGAACTATGCATCACCACACGAATCGTCGTAATAATGAACACGGATAGTTGGAAGTCGTAATTGTAATTGCTCAAACGTCATGATGGCAATGGACGACATTATCACGACAATGTTAAAGCATGAATGGCGCCTTTTCGGTCAGTATCATCATTAAATGCAAACGGGTCAGCAATGGGCAGGCTTCATAATGGATCGGCGGACTTCGGGAATCCTTAGCTGTATTACAAAATTGTACTCACGGATTGAACTTTATGCACGACTCCCCTTGAAAAAGGCGTCAGAAACAAAACGTTTGCCTTTTGTGTTCTCGGGCGATCTCGTTTCTCGCCCAGAGATGAGATTTAACCCCAGCAGATCCACGCGCAGGAGCCTCGCAGTAATAACCTAAGACTTCCAATCCGTGGTATTTGAAGAGGCGGCAGACAGCGATAAAACCAAATCTTAGACGACAGCGGAAACATTAATGATCGGCTTTTATGGGGCTTTGGCAAATAAACATGTACGGTCCACGCCAAGTGTAAGCAGACAGGGGACATTCACTGCCACATCTGTCAGCCGAACGCGTTTACCTCGGTGCGTTCGTTGTCAGGGCGACAGATAAAAAAGAGGCAAGAGCCCAGTTTCCCCACCATACAGATCGTGGGAAGCGACCTCTGATGTCCCTTGGCCACGTAAAACGTTGGACATTTACTTGGTTGTATCGACAATACCAACTCACACACACTCAGATACAAATAAGCTTTTATAATTTAGTTTAAATAAACGGCAGAGACGATTTAAAGTTATTTTTTTCCCGTTGCCAACCCAGAGAGGTGAAGCGGTATCCATGTGGTAAGCGGCCTCATCCCGCTTCGCTGTCGGTCCTGCTGGACCACTACACATTCTGACCAAAAAAAAGGTCTCCTCGGCCTCCAAGATTAAGATTAAAGTTGTTCGAGTGGAATTACGAATTTATTGTTTTTTCAACTGCATAGCCCCAGATTATTATTTTTGGGGTGGGAGTTTATATTTAATACTCTCGCGCTTCGCTGCAGATGGTCACTGCTCCTAAAATCGTGTTCCGGTCATTTGTAATGGCTGCTGCTGAAATTAATTATTCTAAATCATTATATATATGGTTAAATGATGAAATTGGGGCCTCGTCCAAAGTTGTCAGATAGGTGCATGTGTAAAACAGTTTGTTTTTATTCGCGTTCACAACCGGAAGATAACAATGAGCACGTGACTCCGCGCCACGTAAATCTCGGCGACGCGAGATTAGCCGAGAAAGAAGACGGATGGAGAGCAGACGAAGGGTTAGCTTACTTTGGGAATAAACACATTCCTACCACCAGCCCGTCCCGTCGAGACGGACGGAGGAGAGTAAAAAAAAAAAAAAAAATTGACCGTGGAACAAAAACAGGAAACATTTGGGTTTGATTTATGGAGGGGGTGGGTGGGTGGGGATGGTTGATGATGTGGCGGGTCATGGTATGTACAAGGCTGACAGGATGGGCGGAGGTTCGCGGACTTTGTGCGACTCCCACAAGTCAAATGCAAACGTCCAGCTCTAGTTTTCCGGGGTCTTTTGCTGTTATTACCACCTCTGAAAGGCTTATTTTACGGGAAAGTGGGATTTCTAGCCGGAAGTTTGTAGAGATATTTAAAAAAAAGGGGGGAGGAATGCAACAGTCAGTAATCATTAGTCGTATATGTTAGATGTTATACGGATGTTTAATCCGCCTAGAACAGGGATATCTGGGGTCCTCAAAAAAAAAAAACAAAGCAGTGGCGTTAGGGCCGAAAGCCACACCCACCCTCACTTGCCCTTTCCGGGGCAGATTCTGCAGATTAAAAACGTAAATTCAGGCATCCCACGATGTCTCCCCCCCCATCCATCGTCTATGTACACCTCACAAACTCTTCTATTTGTTTAGTAAAGACGCTCATTCAAATCTGTCGGTAAACGCAGCCCCAACGTGACATCTGCTGGAAGATCTGCTTTTTCTGGTCCACTTTAGGTCGTAATTTCCATTTTACGTTCTCAATTGTAACATCTACGGATGCAGTAAATTCTGCAATGAAGGAAGGCATTCGACGCGATTCTGTTTGTAATTGACCTCGTTTTGTTGAAATCTACTTTCGTCACCGGTTACCTCCACTTGTCCGCGAATAACTGCGCACACGTGACTGAGACCGCGTTGTTTCCGAACTGGATGACGATCAGTTGTCAACGAAGTGTCAACATCTAGTGTTCACTTAGATTGGTTTTGTTTTAACTAATTGTTTGAAGGATTCTTTTGTTTTCTTCCCTCTTTACTGAAAACACAGCCGATTCATCTGGTAGCCGTTGAAGTCAGTGATTACCATCATGTTCTGATGTATTCTTGTACTCTGATGTCACGGTTTTTTAAAAAAATATATATATTAGCGCTTTCCACGAGGATTCTAAAACTAGAGAGGATTCCACAGGACCATCGGGCAGAAGCAGGCAGGTAAGTGGTTGCTGTTGAACCGTAAACCGAAATTCTTCACAAGCATGGGACGAGGGCGGGTCGCGTTATCCGAAGTTATTATATAACCTCGTGGCATCACCCAGCGTCGTCAGTCCCGGCCACTTTTCTGTTTCTCGTCTCCAGAAATTCCTCGAATAGCTTTCCACCCCCCCCCCCCATCTGCCGCATGTTTGTCTCCGAGCTTTCTTGTCACCGACTCGCGACACGGTCCATTTTTAACGCAATCCAGATGGCGCCAGACACGCGGGGACCCCCCCCTCTACTCTGACTTCACCACGAGCGAGCCGTTCGATTGGCTGAGCGGCATAAATTGGCATTCTGGCTTCGACACGCGGGCGATCGGGTAACGAAACAGGTTCTTACCGCATATCCACGGCTCGGAGGGGAGAAAAGGTGTGGGGAAGTCGGTGCCCGACTCGGGATCGCGTTACTCGCCACACGACCCGCAGACGAGGTGAGGGCTACACGGTAGGCATGAATACCCGCCCGGCCGGCCGCCTGTTTGCCTAGCTCGTCCACATCGGAAGTTTCCGACGAGACGATTAAAGAACCCGATAAAATATCTTGAATTTCGTCTTCCAGGCAGCCTACAGCCATCGGCGTTTGCACTTAATTGAAAGCAGATTCATTTCGTAATTATTCCAGAAGCTTTTTGCCCCACTGAACTATTAAAGAATGGTAACCTTTAGAGTGGTTTTTCGGGATTTAAAAGGTACCAAAGGATGAGATGTCGATTTTTTTAACAAATAAAAAAACAACAAACAAATACAAAATACATCACCACCCTAATAATTATTATAAAATCTAATTTTCTGCCCTTAAGGAAATCCTAATTTCATTTTATTTTTTGGCCGTCTTTCAGTTTGTAAAGGAGCTTTTATAAATATAAATGTATCCTTTCTCCTTTCTACAGTATGGATGCGTAGGTACGGATATGGATTCATTAAAATTAATTGGAGAGAGAGAGAGAGAGACAGAGAGAGAGAGAGGAGACGAGAGAGAGAGAGGAGAGAGAGAGAGAGAGAGATGAGAGCGAGAGGAGAGAGAGAGAGATGGCCGTCAGTACAGAGACGGAGAGAGAGAAAGAGAGAGAGATGACATTATTACTGAGAAAGAGAGAGAGAGAGATGACGTCGTCAGTACAGACAGAGAGACGAGGAGAGAGAGATGACGTCAGTACAGAGACGGAGAGAGAGAGAGATGACGTCAGTACAGAGACGGAGAGAGAGAGAGAGATGACGTCAGTACAGAGACGGAGAGAGAGAGAGATGACATCATTACTGAGAAAGAGAGAGAGAGATGACGTCAGTACAGAGAGAGACGGAGAGAGAGAGAGAGAGAGATGACGTCGTACAGAGAGAGACGGAGAGAGATGATGACGTCAGTACAGAGACGGAGAGAGAGAGAGAGGTGACGTCAGTACAGAGACGGAGAGAGAGATGATGACATCATTACTGAGAAGAGAGAGAGAGATGACGTCGTACAGAGAGAGACGGAGAGAGAGAGAGAGATGACGTCAGTACAGAGAGAGACGGAGAGAGAATGATGACGTCAGTACAGAGACGGAGAGAGAGAGAGAGAGGTGACGTCAGTACAGAGACGGAGAGAGAGAGATGACATCATTACTGAGAAAGAGAGAGAGAGATGACGTCAGTACAGAGAGATGACGTCAGTACAGAGACGTAGGGAGAGAAAGAGAAGAGAGAGAGAGAGGAGAGAGAGAGAGAGAGAGAGAGAGAGAGAGAGAGAGAGAGAGAGAAGAGACTTTTGTATTACCTTCAAGACTATATATATCTTGAAGGACAGACAAACGTGCCTGCTGGAGGAATAGGTAATGGTTCATCCCTTAACTGCTAGTACAATTACATTTGGATCATGACATTATGTTTTCTGTACCAGAGGAAAATTATCTGTGATGTCTAAATCAACATGATGTCTTTATCACGATATTAATATTTCTCTATCATGAAAGCTTTCTGTATTAGGATATTAAAACGTGTCTAATATGCCTTCAACATTTATGAATTATAATATTAATATTTGGCTTGGTTTTCATGCTTGCTTTTTAGTATTAGTATTTTTTCTTTGGTAATATTACCTGCAATATAGTATTAATTTTTGTATCATGGTTTTAATACAGCTGCTATCACAACAACATTTCTCTTATTGCTAATCATATGCCTGTATTATAATGTCAATATTTTTGTTTCGTGTATTTTATTATACTTTAATAAATTTGTTTCATGATAATGATAAGTCTCTACAATCTTATTATTTTAAAATAATTGTATTATTTATTACGTCTCCATTATCACAGTAACATGGCACTAATATATATGCATTATTTACTCCATTAATGTCCCTGTATCACGGCGCTAATCTTTTCGTCGTGAATTTGTTTCTATCAAGATATTTTTATATCATCATGTCTAAAGTGTATCTGCTTTATAATACCATTATCTTTCCTATTTTGTGGTAATGTTTTACCAAGGTTATGTCTATATCATGGAATTCAACACACGGTTTTTATAGACAATCGTTTTTCTCTACTGAATTAAAAACTGCAATCAGCGAGATCTTCTTCATCTTTGGTAACATCAGAAGTTGATGTATTTCTTACACTTCAGCGACAGCATCAACATCTCTCACCTACAGACTAATTATCTCCACTTTTTACCTGATAAACGAAGCATTAAACCGATGGCTCTGTTAAAAATGCACAGGTTTAAACGTTTCCAACAATTTCAGATTTACGTATAGAATTACACCGAGAGGAAGTGCTCAAAACGAGGCTATTAAAGCTGCGTGACATGAAAACGTTTGTAAATATTTGTACATATTCCTGTCTGGCTCGAGAAATCACACAAACACAAACTTCCGGGATCTGAGCTGGAACGATGCTAACGAGGAAATTTCAGAAAAGTGCTGGCTTGGAAGACAGAATCCGCTGCTAATGAACAACACGCAATGCTTCTTTTCTTAACTTATGTCGACCAGCTGATTTAGTTTTCACTCAGCTTAATGCAACAAAAATATCGCTAAAATGCAAATAATCAAAAGTCAATCACTGATTGGCTAGTACTCCGTCACGATTCTCTTGGAGTGTGTTACTGAAGAATTACACGGTGTGACTATGAAGTAGAAAAAGCAGTCATCCGAAATTAGCTGACTTTAAAGTTAAGGGTTCTTTCTGGTCCATAGGTCTCAACAACGAATTACCGCGGCATCCATAGACAACTCCAGCCCTAATCATTATACAGCTTAGAAACGGGAACTTTTGAAAAAAACAGATCTAAACAGAAATAAAAACCAACGACAAAATTACCGGGTGTTATGTGCCAACAGTGGGAACATAAATATAAATGCCTAGGTGCCGATTAAGGATTTTATCTGCTCCTCTAAAGTACCTGAAACTCGACCTTGTGGGCCGAAGCTGCACAACAGCTGACTTTACCAATAAATAGAGTAACTGAACTGAGTGCTTAACTCGGTGTTTTATTTACTCCCAGTGGATGTGTATTTGTTCACATTTTCGACATCTTTCCATCAGGGACCTCATCGCGAGCCGGCCCATAAGCAAACAACCGATGGATTATCACAGTAGCGGGTCTCAGTAATGCTACAAAAATTCTACATCGAAATCTGTTTTTTTGTTTGAGTTTTCCTATTTATCTTTTATTCCACGAATCAGTTTGGCCTTGGACGACGCCGAGACGGCGATGCGGACGTATGCGATCCTTGACCTCCATCCGAAGACTCCCCAAAAATTAGTTTCTTCGGACACTTGATGAGCGAAATTTTGACTTCGTCGCGACTCAAGTTACGATCTTATCGTCGGGGACATTTCCTCGACATGCACCGCCACATGAGGCTTCAACCTTGACCTGATGAGCGGAAATGCCGGGCTGACAGATGTCGGATAAGGGAGTTTCTGCCTTGAAAAAGCATCGGGGTCGCAGATAAAGACGTACTAATGATTGGTAGGGACTACATCCTATAGGGAACACCACCTCGTCATGTTTGCTGCGCCACTAACGAAAAATCCCTTGTTTATATGGCAGATTCGCCTAAAAACATCATTGTCTTAGTTATCTAATCGTCAAGCGAGAACGGTCTCTCCACCCCCACCCCTGACTCCCTGGTCCTATAAAACACCTACCTGACCGGCTTTTCGGCTTTCCCTTTTAGATTCCCTACTTTTTAATTCTGCTAATGCATCCCTTCTGACAAAGAAGAAGAGGAAGAGATAGAAGAGTTATGAAAACCGACAAATACAAAAACCAGTAAAGAGAAGCGAAAAGTCTAATTAAAATAAAATAAATTAATATATTTTCTAAATAATGGAACAATGAAAATAATACGGTGCTGCAGCTGTAGGGATGGGGAAATGGTTTTTATGGATAATAAATTTTAAAAAAAAATAATGGATGCGTTGTAATGTAGAGGTAGGTGTATTGTGATGATCGGCGGTCTGCCGTTATTG
>JACATO010000820.1:0-15812 GCA_018389105.1 Nautilus pompilius | reverse complement strand
TTACAGTGTCCACCATATCTGAGCAGGGTTGAAAATAGACTGAGTTTAATTTCTTGAGTAAAGCTCAAACTGCTGACCTCGGCTGCTGTAAGGGAAGATAAGACAACCAAGCCATAGAAGACCTTTGCTGTGAAGGTATGTAAGAGTTCCTGGCTGGTGGGTGCCGCAGTCAAGAGAGTTCACACCAAACAGAACACAAGATCTTGTATACGAAGAACATAATTCCTGTCTATTTACACAGGAGAAGAAATTAATTCCTTAATATTAATACACCTTTTCCAATAAGCTAAATGGTGTACCATAGTTTAAACCCTTGTCCATTCAGTCTGGTTACATACTCATGTCTGCTACAGCAGAAACCGCATCAGCAATGCTCAAGTCAGCCCCACTTGGTACATATCACACAATCCCTATCCCGAGGGTCTTTAAAGTTTTTATAGCGATTTTTTTTATTTCTACAACTTCAAACTTTTGGCAACTAATAATCACCTGCTCTACAAGCATGAATGGGTACCCTCTGAGATTTTAAAAAACAAACCCCCCCCACTAAAAAATCTGTACATTTACTGTAATGGTGCCCTGGTCCCATAGTTTTACTAGGCCAGCTGATAGATAAAGTCACTTAATCCCTTTAATGTTATCCAGCCTTTCACAGCCAGACTACGTGGAGTTTCCAGCCCTAGAATTGTTATTCCATCCTATTCTGTGGAACCCGACTTTTTATGTATTCCACTAAACATCTGCGTTTTAATTAACACCATTTCCTAGCAAAGACTGAATGTTTGAGAAGGCAAGATTCTGTGTATACCGTGTGCAAGGTTGACAACCATCAGTAGTCAGGACAAGGGCAGCAACTCAGAATTCCCCACCAAGTTCTTCTGGAATAACAACACCGCTGACCCTGTGTATTATAGATTTGAGGCTTGTATACAGATACCCGCAGCACTGATCCCTCTCCACACATCAAACTGCTTAGACTTTCCCTCGAGTTGTGCTGAGCTGGTCTCAATGGCTGCCTCAAGCGAAGCATTGTACACCTGGTGTTAGACAAACAAAGAAATATCAACCTTACAATTGATGGATGGCACAAGTGAGAGTAGCCAATAAATATGTTTACATATTTCTTTTAGTGGATATTAAAAAGGAGAGCGAGAAAATGAAACAGAATGCAAAGTAAAAATTTTAATAAAATGAAAAAAAAATCATATAACAAACAGATGTACTCATTAATCTTCTAAACAGTATATTTAAATAATAATAATAATGATAATAATAATATGGAGACTTTTAAAATTTCTCTCTCATTTTCAATTGACAAAGTCAGTCATCACCTACAGAGAGGGTACAATTAGTGTTCTGATGGCATAAAATAATCATTAATTCTCTTGGAATCTAGAAGCTGAACAAATACAGGAAAGTAAGCAGCTAAAAGCAGCCAATTTTTTGGGGTGAATATGGAATCTCTTGTGTCTTATCACAGAATGTATCTTTACACTTGTTATAAAAAATAAATACACCTGCAATTATTCTTTGTGACATTAAATTGTCTTTGTGATTTATAAGATCAATTGTACAGTATATTAAAGATATGTAAGTGAACCATATGTTACCAGTTGCTTTGCCATACCTTTAGTGTCATCAGGAAACGTAACCTGACACACACTGTGATTTATCTGAAATTAAAACACTACCAAACATTATATTGTAAAAATCAGTCCTTAGATTCAAGAAAAGTTTCAGTTCAATGAAGAGAGCCAATCTCACTACAGTATTTAAAATGCCAACAAGATTCATCCTGGGAATGATAGACTAATTACATAATCTAACATTGACAATAGGGAAACTGCTGGTGAGAAAAAAAGACTGTCCAATTCTTTAAAACAATACTGTGACAGAGGAGAGCCAACATGGTTTTCTGTTTTACAATTCTTCTTAGTTTGTTACAAGTAGCAGAGAGATAAGGTGACAAAGTAAATGCTGTTTACACAGGTTTTAGTAAGGAATTTGAAAAAAACATTCAAAAGAAAAATGTAAAGAATTGATTATAACTGGTTAATTACTATAATGGCAAGAAAAGTGTTTAAAAGTTAAATGATAGTGTGTGATCATTGATAAAATCTTATGACAGTTACAGGGATGTTGCCAGTGAGATACTTGGGGACTTCTTCGTGGTCCTCTGCTTTTTCTGGTCTATATACATGATGCTGACAGAGTCATTCTCTCCTAAAGTTTGCTGATGACACTAAATGTATGGCAAAGCAACTAGTAACATATGGGTCACTTACAAATCTTTAACAAACTGTACAATTGATCTCATAAATTACAAAGCCAATCTAATGACACAAAGAATAATTGCAGGTGTATTTATTTTTATAACAATAACACAGATTATATCAATAAATTGGGGAAAAAATCATGTGTAGAAGAAATAGATCTCAGTGACAGAGTCTTTGAAATGCCAAAAAAACAGTAATAACAGTGAGGACAAACAACATTTTAGGCAAGATCAACTGGATAATATATCAGTTGTTTAAACCTGAACTTGTACCTTTTAATAAGTTATTAGAGAGAGTGTACAGTTATGGAGCCAATGCAATATTAAAAATATAGATAGATTTGAGAAGATTTACTTGTTTAAGCTATCAAAATTATCTATTTTGGTAAACCGTCATTTTAAGGGAGAGTTGAGAGAAGTCTGCTAAATTTTGGCAAGGAGAGACGAGAAGTTAATATCTCCAACCTGTTCACCTTAGATCATATGCACTTAACCTACACAGGATCAACCCTTTAATATTTCAAACGAAAGTTTCAATTATCCATCAGAAAGTGTCAGCCAATGAATTATAAATACATGCAATACGTCAGCTGGACAACTTGTTGAGTCTGATTAAATCAAAACAATCTTGTACCAGCTCATTTTGTTGTTTTTTAACACATTGGGTTTAGATAAGTAGTGCACATCCAGCATCTTTCAGTTACTTCAGAGTAACCGACAGACGGCTGATCAGCTGATTAAAGAAAAGGAAAAGTTGGAAACAAAATAAAAACCTCTTTAAAAAAATCCTTAAAAGAACAATAAACTAAGCTGGATAGGAGTAATCACAGATAATTTTAGAGAAATAAAAGGACAACCTACGTGTAGTCTGGGGAATAAATGCAATGGAGACATAAATGTGGCCATGATTTGGGATTTGTGCACAGGCAGGACTCATTTCAAAATCTTCTGGTGGCCGGTGTTTGTTCCTGCCACCAGAGACAGGCTGTTTTAACGTAAACAGATCACACACAATTTAAAAGAGAAAGTGAAATTACTTTTCTTACCATAAATCAAATAAAATAAATAATACCAGTGAGGTTACTGGTCAAAACCATAAGACGTTTTCCCTAGTGCTTTAACAAAATTTGAGCGAGTTCTCTCCCCTGACTGTGCGAGTCCTTCAGTCTGCTTGACGCAGCAATTTTCGAATACCTCACTTATAAACCAGGGTTTAGGCCGCCTGCAGGGCAGAGAACTAACTATTCACGTTTAGATTCGCCTCAGGTAAACAAAATCCGACTTAGGACAGACTCCTCGGTCAGGGTTAGGGTCAGGTAACCCAAGAATCACAGGCAAAAGAATAAAAAATTGTCATTGTCTATCAGTTCATTACACGCATTTTATTCCCTCCCTGCAATTTCTGGATTAATATTTTGCCAAAATTTGCAGCTAAACCTATTTATTGTGTAGACATGCACTTCTCCAAAATTAATTAATTATTATTGAACAATAAGTTAAATATTAATAATACCACATATTTAAAAATAATTTTCCTTTTTTTTAGCTGAATTTTCAGTATTTGGTAAGTTAGAAAAATCCTGTTATTGTAGATTCCCTGATAAGACAAAGCTACTGAAAATTAGTAAATGTGTCTTTTATTTTAATTCGTTTTCTATGTATGTAAGTTTTTCAGTAACGATTTATCTGGATGTTTCTTCATTAACAAATTATATTTTAAGCTGCTTACACTGTATCAGTGGCAACATAAAAGAAACTGTTAAATGTTCTATTCACAGAGGGTTATTTAAGAAATCAATGTGGGAGGGATCATTACCCTACAGAGACATCTATAACCTTTGATAGTAAGTTTATTTTCAGAAAACCATCTACTCAAGAATTTATTTTTGTCAAACTACAGAAACAAATAATATTTTTTAAACCAGTTAATGTGCAATAAATAGCAGGTGGTCAACAACGTCGATTATAGGTTTTGTACTGGGGCACTAAATCACTTTTGGCATCTTTTAATATTAAAAAAATGGGAAGACAGACCCCTTTCTGGTTGTAGTTTTTGCATCTTTTACTTTTGAAAAGAGAAAAACTACTGTTGCATAAATGGCAACTTTGGCTTACAATGATTGAAGAAAAAAGGAAGCAACATTCCACAATCATAATCTTACCTCTACAAATTGCCCCAATTTTGGAAGAGCACTCTACACCGACTGTATGGTGACCTCCAGCTGACTCTGTTCCTAGGGCTGGGAGTATTGTAAATACACCAGCATCAAGGTGGCCCCTGTAGACGATGCTTCTGGCCTGAAGAGAGAAGAACTGGAGAAATAAGTCAGTCAATAAAATGCTAATTTTCTTTGCCAAATGAGACTATCTCTGTTACAGGAAAAACAAGGAAACAAATCAACTTATATTACATGCAGTATTCTCATGATTCTCAACATAAATGAAGTAAAAGTTACAGTGCACCTTGTATTTTTTCTTTCTCTTAAAGTAACACGGGCCTGGAGTTTTAGTTCTTTAGTCTTCTCATTTTACATACAAACTATTGATAATGAAATCACTAATAAAAGTCTACAATTTTCAGATGCTACTAAATTTATGGTATGATATCAAGAACTTAGGATGCAAGATAAATCATTCAATAAATTCTGAGACCACTGTTTCAAAATGCCAGTATATGAATCTTAAACACTGAAAACCATTTGTAAGAGCTGGGCACTAGCAAAGTAGCAAAGATAAGGAAGGAAAATGATTTAGGTGCCAGAATTCATGATGGATGTGCTAACATGTAGCATAAATATTAAAAGTATGGACATTCTAAGTCCTCTTTATAAACTATTGATTATAATTCGTTCAGAGTGTGTGACCCAGGCATGGAATCTTAACCTGAGAAAGAATATAGAAATTAGAAGATCGCCAGGATGATCAGTGGTGATGGCTGTGTTAATTACGAGAAAAAGGCTTCAGTTTACCTAGTACAATCTCAACCATTTCCCAGTGATATGAGTGCAGTATTGGTAAAGAGAATACAGATTTATACCATATTAAATAAAACAATCTTGACTGGAAATTTATACACGTTTTCTTTTTGTGGTAATCATTATATATCTTCCAGGAATGGTTTGCCAAGTTAAAGCAAAGTGTCAATACATTTAAAAAGGACAGCGGTAACAATATAGAAGTTATAAAGCAGTTTCCTAAATGGATTGAACCTTCTTCTGTCCCACTGATAACCGGTTAGGTTTGGGAAGGCAGTTACCTTTTAAGGAATGTTAAGGCCTGAGTCTCTTGGACAGAAAAAGTGAGATTTGAATAAAACCTTCTGGCTGGTGGACAAGCTATGAAGTTGAAAGTTCCTGAGAAAATAGCCTTATTTAATCACTATAGGGGGTTTTCTGTGAAATAAGTAAACCTGGGCCGCAAAGAAGAAATGAGAGTATACCCTCTTTCCTAAGTTTCATCAGGACTCATGAGCCCAGCAGGCGATACTACCTTCTAATGGAAAATGCAATAAAATTTGTTTTAAAAATTGCTTTTGAATGAGAGGAAGTTCAGATGTGGAAACAGTTCTAAGCAATAAGTAATTAACCAGAAGCTGAGCTACAAATAATCTAAACAAACCCTTTCAGCTCTGGTAAAATATATTTTGACAATCCTACAAAATATTAATTTTTATAAAAATTAAGCTTTTACATCTTAGATGAAAATCACTAAAACAGTTGGCCCATAAAGATAGTAGAGTATGAAATGCATCAATGTGGTAAAAGACGAAGAAGAAAAAGTTCAGCGAGGCCACACATTACACAGGGGTAGTTTCTGTTTATTGCTCTCTATTAAAATTTTTAATATCTTAATGATCAATTATTAAATGAACAGACAGATACATTTTTGCATTATTTCTTTCATCCCAAGGTGTGTGGTGAGACACCAGACATTCAGGTGGGTCACAAGAGATGTAGTATATAGTATTCATGGCCGATCACAAATTAATGTAACCCTCATCGGTTTCCGAACCTTTTGTAGTAGGGATAAAAGGGTTCATTGTGTGTTCACTTACAATCAGTGAGAACTTTGAAATCCCTGCCAAGCACCGAATGGCTACATCGGAGTACCTACCTGCCTGTGAACTTTGACCGATTGGATGATGTCGTGGCTTGGTTAAGTTTCATACATTCAGCAGTATTTTCATCACTAAAAAGAGAACCATTGAGAAACATAAGCTTACATTGGTTACACTCATAAGACAACAGATATCATGTCAACCTGAATTAAAGGAGGAACATTTCCCTCATACAGTGACTAAAATTATCTTTGGCTGGCACTACAGGGTGCAGATGATCCTCCTCCATTCCAGGCCCTCTAAATTATCATAATGTGAATATAATATGATGAAATGTAAATACAATTTTCTTATTAACAACTTGTGCAAATATATAGACAATTATCTGACATATTGTTCAGATAAGAACATTTATAAACGAAAATGTATCCCATAATTATAAACATGATACCAAAGGAAGCATTAGGCTGTAGAAATCTTTTGTTTAAACTTAAAAAACAATAAAAGGAAGCAGAAAGTTTGGTCATTTACAAGTAATCAGAGTAAAGTTATACATACAGAACAGAATAAGAAACAAGATATAAAAATATTATTAAAATTAGTTTGATTTTCTTTCAAAATCTGTCAGTGTTCATTTTTGCCTCATGTCCAGGACAATACATCACTATAGAGTATCAACGGGTCAGGTGAAATATCCGTTAGGTGCCTGGATTAACAGGTGTATTGTCCACACTGGTCCTAGAATGACTGATCAACACTGGCAAATTTGATAGTTGAATGTGCAGGTGAAATGACTTCCTATTTAGCTGAAGAAACCAGTCAGTAATAAGACTTTATACAGTGTAAATTATTTTTATTTAGTATCCTTATAAAACCTTGATACATTAAAAAACACTATTTAAAGTGTAGTATTTGAAAAAACATGAAAAGATATACAACTCTAATAATTGTCCATAACTCATGATTTTGTTGCATTCTTGCAGAGTCTAATAATTGAGTAATGAAAACCAAAGACTCCCTGAGGTTAGATGTCAATGATCTGGTTTTCCTCTGTTCAGAATCAGGCAACTAAAGTTTAAATCACAAGAAGGGGACACAGAAAATCTAAAAACAAAAAAAGAAAAATCAAGCCAGGTGTAATTCCTGCAAAATCTGCAGTTTAAATATTCACTTATTAACACAACAGAAAGGCTAAAATTTTCATTTAAGATTTTGTAGTTTTTGAAGATAATCAGTTTATAAAATGTACAAAAAATATCCCTCCAAGAACAAGAAATTATATTTCTTATGGTATTTGATTAAAGAACAAAAGTACAAACCCTTGTAATGTGTAAAAGGCAAAGGTAACAAAATATAAATGTAACTTAATCCATTTGTCTTGCTCTACTAACGTTGATAAACACACGAGTGGGGATTTCCTGACACCAACTCCTGCCCCCATAGTAGTTGATCATGACAAGCAGAGTCATCATCAATAGCATCTAAAAATTATCACTGAATAAATTGAGCAAGGCCACCCTGCCTCTGGACGGTTCTGTCTACACACCATGACCACCCTGCCTTTTATAGCTATTGTAAAAATGTCATAAGCTCAAATATCCACAATTATTATATCATGATCGATTTTGTTACAACAAATTTAAATACATTGTTTTTATTTTATTTTTGAAACCATAAACTTCTGTGTGTTTCACCATAAGCTGTGTCAAACTCATGTTAAATTTTATTATCCTCATAAAACATTTAATTTATTCATAATTGTTTTTACCAGGTCAAGACATACCACATCTCATCTGAAGGTACTAGTGGTGTATCATCAAATTAGCAGCCTATAGCACACAATACAGCCACCTTCCACGTCTACACAACTTAGGTGTCAGTTCTCAATGTATCAATCAAACTTTCCCCATTTACTGAAGTTCCAAATGATGGCTACTGATGCACCTCTTGCAAAAATATTACAAGAAGAAAGCTTCGCAGTGCTGGGGCTTGGTTTGTGAAACCGATCAGCGAAGCGGATGCTGATAAACTTCATGAAAGGACTGAAAATCTTCAAGCCTCTGGCTGCTGCACTGACATGCAGAAGGCTTTGTGAGCCAGACACTGTCAAAGACTATTTCAGAAGTACTTAACAGGGCTGCTGAGAAAGCTAAAGACACAACATAGATAATGCAGAAAAACCTGCCTCCTACTGCAGCAAATTTTCTATTTAACCAAGAGATACCACACACTAAAAGAATGGAAGCCAATGTTGAGTGCACTGTCAAATGTTAAACGTGAAGTTGGACATTGATTTCAAACAATATCAGCAAATGCTCACTATCTATCTGCAAGAAACTCATTATTGGTAAAAAACATACAATATTGACAGACTCATCAGTTAAAAAAGTGAACTGAACATCTATTTCACTACATCCAAGACATTTGCATAAATGGTTGATGAATGTACCAATGCAAATGGACATCAAGTATTAAGTCAATGAAAATGCTATCTTGGTGTTAGTTGTTGGCTATTAGATGCATTTCTAGATGGCCACATCATATAAGCCACATTGACTGCATCTGTGACAATCTGCATCTTAAAGGGTTAAATGCATGTAATTTACATATTAAACAGATGGCTGCTTGTGCTTTTCATAGAGCTGGAAACTTATGTGGAAGACATGGGAGAGTTCAGGTTGGGCTGGAAATCTATCCAATACACATTGCAGAGAGGCCATCTACTACAACTAGCAATAATAAGCAGCTGCAGAATCTTCAAAAAACATTAAGATCAATAAATTTTATGTATTTATTATTGTCTTTTTTAAACAAGAGTCCAAAAACCTAAATGTCTTGAAACAAAATAGATGCTGCTCTGGAAGTGAAGTTCAAATTAGTCAACCTGGTAAAACTCACTTGGGTCACTAAACAATGCCATCCAGGCATCAGCTACAACAACAGTGTAGTGATCTTTGCCAGAAATAGAAATAGATGGTGCACTAAGATCAATGAGATATCCATTGAAAATGTACTGGAAGAAGCAAAGAATTTAGTCCAGAAGTTAACCTTTATAATGTCTTCTCAGATGATGACAGGAAATGTTTAGTAAACAAACTAAAAAAATTCACGGACTTAATTCCTACCAATCTACAATGGTGATCTTCAGGTTCTACTACCAACTCTACTTAGTTTTTACAGATACCTGTCTCATAAAACATGGGCAGTTGACTGGAATAGACATCACTACCAGCAATGATGGCTGTCATGTGATCAGAACAAAAAAAGAATCTGAAGACAGTGGAAGGTCATATGTCAAATGAATGGAGATTTGACTTCATCTTCTTTTTATCCTCAGTGACCTGATCTGATCGTTGTTTTGTTTCCTGGAATGAGAGAAGAATGAATTCATCTCTTGTTACTTCCAGTAGAAAAAGTAACATATGAGCTTTCTTTTTCCTTATTGAATAGAATTTTGTGTTCTGAGAAAAATTATCTGCTGCCTGATCATGAACCAAAGAACTAAAGGAATGGAAATACTGCACTCACAAGAAGAAATAAAAGATTGCATTTCATTTGAGTTGAACAAAGATGTGCAAAAGTACAACAAAAAACCAAGAATGTATAGGTAGCATTTTATCTAAAGCCCAAGTAGCCAACATTAATTTATATGATGATAGGTAAATAATAGTTAAAACTAATAATGAAATTGCAATGATACCTTTTTATTTTCAGTTTTTACTACAGTGCTATACAACCCTCTCCTTACAATCTCAGTCCTCCTGGAAATTCAAACACTGTACACAACTCTTTTCATCATGATGTATTAGTCTTATATTTTAACCATCAGGTTCAAAATAATCGTTAAAATAGAAATCTAAATTTAAAAGGTAAGTAACTCCCTGAATTATAGTAAATTGTTTTATTACTGTGTGCAAAAATTGATTACCATTCCTATCTGTTATGGAAATGAACACAAAGCCGGAACCATGCTTGACTTTTTATAACTTAATTAAAAAACTAATATTTTTCTGTTAAGGCTCTACAATTCCCCCCTTTTCTGGGCTAGTGCCAATTAATGTCTTTGAAAAGGGGTTAGCATGCTTTATTTTAATAATTCAATTTAATCTTCAAATGAGAATTAAGAAAGTGTGTGCATGTGCATGCATGTGCACATGTGTGGATGAGAGAGTGAGAGAGACAGACAGATACACCTTGTGGGTCTGAGAGAGAGACCTTGTGATTAAGTCAAGAGATTAAGTAGATGGTTAGAAATCTGTAGAAAATGAATACTGCAGAGTATCTGAAACTCTACCTAGTCAGCATTTGAGTAAAGTACGAAAAATGTAAAAGGCTTTATTTCTATTCTTTGAAGACAATTCTTAATGTGTTTGGTTCACATGGTTTGACCATAAACAAATAAAGGGCAACATCAAATTGTTAGTTTCCTCCTAATGGCTAAAACATAACAAACAGAAGGCTCTGTTTGTGTACAGCATAACGCTAACTCTTTGGCAGTTTCAGGATGAGATGATACATGTTGTTCAGAGAAACAGTATATCTTCATGGATGACAGTACAGTGCTGAAGTGTCATTGCTAGTTTTATACTCAGTAAGCTGCCATAATAATTTAGTTTTGTGTCGTTGTTACAATATGAGTGAAATTATTTGTATTAGTCTTTGATTGAGCCACCCTTTTGCAGCACAAAAATCATCTACACTGTTTAGCACTGAATAACAAAGTTTTGTATTGCAGCTGGCCTAGATCCTCCCCTTATCAGAGTGAAAATTTCTTTTAAATACATTAGAATGATCAGATGTGGATAAACTGCTCTCATTTGATGTTCCAAATGCTTCTACAGTTTGTTGATCAAATTCATATCAGGGCTTTTGGGGTCGCCAGAAGCAAAAGGTTAAATACCTTGAATAAACAGATGAGTGGTGGACTGTAGTTCCAGCCTCCTAAAATTATGGACAACAGAACTCAGTATGCCTTGTAAATACAATGGTAGGTAATATGTCTCTAAAATTGAGAAACCCTTTGGCAAAGCAGTTCTCTCTGTCCACCATATCCAATTACAGCTCATATCATGGCACTCTTGCCTAAATATCTGACCAAGGGTTAAAGACATTGAGATTGAAAGATTACATTAGGTTTTCTTCAAATACCAGGTGCAACTACCAGATGTGAATTGCGAGAACATGGACTTATTGGAGAAAAGTGCATGCCGCCAATACTCATTTGAAGACTGGACCACCCTCTGTGGCTCATTTCTGCTGCATGGGTCATGTCTGCAAAAGAATCTTGGTATGAGTGCAGATTTGGCAACTAATGATCTATTCTTGCCACTATTCAAAATTTTCCAAGTTCCTTCCACAGCAGTGACATTTGCCTTGGCAATTTCTTTTTTTTTTGTGGTATAATATTGGCTACAGATCCATGAGGAATGTTCGGCTTTTTGACAATGTTGACATTTGCCACATATTAATGGCCAATAACAATCTTGGTTACAGAAAACATACCAGAGATCTGTGTGATTTCAGCAAGGAGATAGTGTACACTGTTTACCTGCCCATATTTATGCCCAATATATATAATACATCTGAAATATGTACATTTTGAAAAGATACATTTATTTAAATCAGAGTAACAGTTTATCTTTTCTACTTTACACAGCATAATCCCACCTGTACAGTGGATGCTGAAGTATCTATGAACTCCTCTTACCTGTCTGTATATTATTTCCAGAAATTACTCATTTATATTAGTGTTTTGTGTAGATAAAAATTTTTTTAAAATTTTAATTTAAAAAATGCAAACAATAAAAGTTGATGATTTCATTTAAGATACTGGAAGCTTATTTTGTGACTGATTGTCTATTATATTTGGTTATCTATCAGAGACAGTAAAGTACTGGTGGTATAGCTACAATGTGTGAGCTAATTCCAGCCACTCATAGATAAATGTGTAAAAATAAACAGACTGCTCTAAGAAGAAATTTATCTTGTTTAGTGTTTAATATCAATTTTTATCAGATGCAAAGACTTAGTTACTCAGAAAAACATGCAATTACAGCCAGTATAATATATAATGTTGTGTGACTCTGAAGGTTCAGGAACAACCATTGCCTTACCTCACCTGTTCAAAGCTGCTCTCCCTTCTGGAGTTAAATTAATGCATAATTATGGTGCAATGTCTGCTGATGCAGGGGTGATTTCAAGGTCTACAAACACAATGGTGCCTGACCTGATATTTCTCTTCAATTTCTCATCTACAAAAGGAAAAGAAAACAATGTCATGCTAAATCATTGATCACAATACCTTATAGATACTGTACCCATCCCTGTTCTATTCACAACACGAAAACCAGGCAAGTCATCAGTGTATTCCAGAGACATTTCTCACCTAAAAATGTAGAAATAATATGATACAGTACATATCTATAGTATCAATAAAGCATCTGTAGTAATAATAATAATAATTTGAAAAGTGTTTGTTTATTACAAATGCTCATTTCAGAATCCATTCTTTAAAAAATTTTGCTTGCACTAGGTTTCTATTGTTACAAAATAAATATGAATGAAAATATTTTCCTCTTGTTTTAAAAACATTGTCCTGACATTTGAGAGTGAGTAATAGAGAGAGGAAGGTGTAGGGTATCAGTCTTGGTGACCAGGTGAGTTACCTAAGCGCCATGGGAGGGGTTCTTGAGCAAAGGTCATGGTGTGAGCAAGTGAAGAGTTATCTGCAGAACCTCCACCACATGTAACCAGAGAAAACTCACATAGCCGACTGGTCAAAAAAGAGCAAGAAGAAACCATTTTAAATGTACGCCAAAACAAGCTGGTCACAATTTGGGCCTCTAACTATGGCAGTTCACTGTAAATTTATTTATTAAGAACTAAGAATTACCTCCCTTCGACTCTGGAAAACATACCTGTGTAGTCAGATGATATAGTATAACAAGTGAAAATCAGCGGGTTAAAATATTAAATATATAAAGAAATGAAACTTTCCAAAGAAATACACAACACTGCTGTTTCTTTTTTAAAATCTGTATCTGATGGATGATCAATGCTGAAGTCAAAGATGAAGATCGATGTTTCGTTGGTTATGCTTCCCTGATTGAATGAGGTGATCAGAGATGTTTCCTTAGACAGACAAGCTTAGCAGATAAATTATGGACAAACATGACCTGGTTTATATGAATAACTCTGACATGAAGAGCTGCTCTGATGGGTAAAGAAGGCTGTCTTAAAATAAAAAATATATGCCAACAGGATTCTTATGATGCATATACAACCAAATTTCCAAACAAGAGGAGAGTGTCACAATAATACACAATGATCCAGTACAGACTCATCACCTCCTTAGCAAAGATTCGTATTGGTTCACAGTAATCCAAAATGACCACTTACCCTCATACAACTCTTCTTCCTCTTCCCATGGAAACTTTTCTGCCTCACTGGGCTGAACATCTAGTGCACTCGTCTCATCTTCCATTTCCTCATCAGTCACTTTCCCTGCTTCAGTGAGCTGAGGCACACTATCCATGATGCTGTTCACTTTGTCGTCTTCGGTTTCCTGCTAGTCTTGAAGGACATTATCATAAAATAGTAAGAATTTATGAGCATTTATACAAAAACATCTTGATCCTCAGTTACATCTTCATTTCTCTTGAAAATAGACAGAAACATCCTCCTGCACTCTGACCATCACCTAACAAAGCACCAACATGTATACAGTAAAATAGTTTTGCAAAACTGTATGGTCCACTACTAATTAATAAGAGAAATATATCACTTTGGTTGTTTGACGTCCCACATAAACTTCATTATTTTCTTGTACTTTATTTTCATTGTATTAATACATATTTCAAGTTTTTTGCTGATTTGTAGCAAGGCAGCCTACTTGGGTAGAATTACACAAACATCAGAATCCCTCTACATCCCAGCAGAACTGTAGAAACAGTAATTCCTCTTTATTTATACTAAAACAAGGGTATAAACTAATAAAATCATGTCAGTTATAAATAATGTCAAACCATGTCTGTTTGTAGAAAAACATTTACTTTGCCATAATCATTTAACAACTTGTTAACACAAACGTCTTTCTCCACAATCAACTAAACAACAGGTTGTATTAATGGCTTTTCACATTTACATATGTACTGTCTTTGCTACATCAGCCCCAATACTGATCCCGTTATGTTTAGTTCATATATAATTTACAAACAACATACAAACATCTAGAAAAAAACAAACCCTACCAATTTTAAAATATTTTTCTGATTTCACTTCTGAAATTTGGATTTCCAATTCCTTTTGCAATTTCTGTTTCTTCCAGTTTTCTTGTCTGATTTTATTGGCAAGAAATGAGTAACTTATCAAAGATACAGGTAATTATTAACAACAGAAATATTATTATTATTCCAAGCATGAAATTCAGCAGTACCATATAAGTGATCTGAAAATAGGGAAGTCTGCATCTAATAAACAGAACAAAAGTACTTAAGTAAAAATGAAAGAAACTGTTGTTTTTTCACCTTTATAATAATGTCAGCTCTGGAGGCAGTTTCTGGCCAGGAGATCTAGGATTAAGCAGCAGTCAGTTTGAATTCATCATAGTCCTTCATTAGTTGCAGAATCTATTTGTAAAACAAAAGACAAAAAATGCACACACCTTAATCCTACTATCAGCCTTACTATGGCACGATGCTAAATACTATGATGATAACACAGTAATAACAGAAAGGGACAAATACTACATCAAAATTGCATGTGCCCTGATGCACTCTTTTGCATACTTCCTCTTTCACTGCCTTTTAGTAAACACTTCACTCATCGAAAGTAAAATTTTATACAGCCAAACTGTGCAAAATAACACAGGTAACATCTTTTCACATTAAGAAAATTTCTCTGATCTCACCAAATGTTATCACCACCAAAAACCTGTTGTGCCACTAATATATATTTAATTTATGATTTTTTCAGAAGCTTCACATTTTTGTAGCTGGTATTTTTCTACACTACATAGATGTTGCATAGAGACATTATTAGATAATTGCTTCAACATTGCATCTGGCTCTTCCGAGAAACAGTCCTTTCCAATGGACTGCTGAGAGCTTACAACAATGTTGAGCAAGTTACCTGTTCTTCCTCTTGATATTCCATGTCACATCCCAGGTTTTACTTCTCAATGGGGGAAAGACGATGGGTTTGGTGACAATGATTTCTTGCTCTTTGCCTGCTCTGTGGGCCAACACCGGTCCAAACTCCAGCTGTCACTCCAAACCCTGATGGTGACAAACATCACAATCCGCTGGGGGCAATGTGAGATCTTGGTCACAAGTCTCTCCTCATATAATTCCAAAAAAATATAAAAAGACCACTGAAGAAATTAAATAAAGCAGATAAAATACTTTATCTGTTGGAGTATAATCCAGAACAACACCTGTCAAGATTAGAGGATCATTTAATAAATAGCTCATCTTAACTTGC
>JACATO010000819.1:0-25430 GCA_018389105.1 Nautilus pompilius | reverse complement strand
TAAAAATTAGAGTTATTTTATGGAATTTGTTGGAGGGGGTAAAGCCGTACTGGAGACAGAGCAGCGCTTCGGTGACGGGTTCATAACAGTCCCGCAGTCGGCGAGTTTCCGGAGAATCGGTGGTCGCTGCCGGTAGCCGGGAAAGATGCGCTACTGTACCACTCTGTCCACCTGTGGAGGGGAGCCCGAGTCCTCGGAGAATACCTCCACGCAGAGTACGATAAGAAACAGCTCTTCGGGTGGTCGGTACCCTACAGAAGTCAGAGCCAGGAGACGGATTTCACAAATTATGAAGGAAAACGTTTCCCTTAAAGTAAAATTTTACCAGTTCAGATTAGTAAACTACGAGATAATTATTCTTAATTTTATCCTATTTTTTGACTAGTCACCAAAACGGATGCGGAGCTCGCACTTATTATGTTAAATTATTGCTGTTTTCCTTTATTTTAAATCACTTTTAAGTTGTTTCCCTTGGTGATTATTGCACAGAACCTTCAACGTCGGCCTCACTAGAAATTAAAGATGAACCATCATTTTTTGTTTTTTTGTTTTTACTTTTTAAATCAGTTAAAAACGAAACTGTTGTCTGGTATCTTCGTTCCTGATAAAAGTACAATTTGGGTGGGCACTACTCGCCCACAGATGGCGCTGTTACCCTGACTAACTGAATAGGAATCCAGCCGCGTTGGGCAGCCGAAGCCGCCAGATGCAACGCGCAAAACCGACTTTTTCTGAGGCTGATGGAAGCGAGATGTGGTTGTCTCCCTTGTTAAAATTACGCGACTGGCAGAGAGCTGACTTGCGCAGTTTGCACCAAATAGTCGCATCCCCGCTGTGTACACAGCGAGATTAGATTTAGCGGGATCGGCTATTAAAAGAGCTCCGATCGGTTTATTTATTTAATCTTCGTTTTTGCACAAATAAAATGTTATTAGAAGCTGCACATTTTCTCAGTTTTTTGGATGGGAGGAATCACTTCAAGTATTCAAACATCTGTTCTCATAGCATCATCCCTGAAGTGTTATGTATTTTGAGCATTTACTTTTAGAAGGAATTTATGACTCCGTTGAAGACGTTTCCCGGGCAGATCTCGTGGTCAGTCGGTCAGCGGTGTTTACGCAAAGTATTATGTGTAACTTCATCCGGAAATGTAAAGGTTTGGCTCGTACAATGAACTGTTTTTCTTGTTGTTTTGTCGTATCGGTAGAGAACCTGCGCCTAAACGAGGTCACGTGACGAACGACCCGCGATTTCAGGCCGTCGATTGGCTGTTTTCGCGCGTCGCCTTTTCTCAAAAGAGAACATTTCCGCGCGCTGTTCACAGGCAGTGAACGTGACATTCAGACAGACAGCCGTGTTGCCATGGAAGGGAAGCTACAGATCGTTACAGAATATGCCAGGAGATGTTATGTCGGGTGCAGCCCAACTCGCCTCATCATCGCAGCGGTCGTTCTCCTCACGATCTCCTTCGGCCTAATGCTGAATAATCTAGAGAGCCGCATCTCCTCACTGAAGGTAAGCGGCCCGGTTCGTCTGCTGCAGGTGTAGATGCCGAGAAGATGAGCCTTTTCCTAATTAGCATTATGCAAATGTCGCGTGATTTTGTTTTGGTTCTGTGTTTGTTTTTAGATCTCTTTTTATCCCACCTAACCGACCGATGATACAGGGCATTATTGACGACAGGGGCCCTACAGAGACCGGGCATAGATAGACCAGCAGCTGGAGCATTGGGAGCACCTGTCTGAGCTGGGGTCTGTGGTCCGTCCTGAGAGCGGAATCTGGATGAGGTAGTCCCGAAAACGGGGATAACAGGGCCACTTTCTCAGGGACCGTCCGCTCAAGCTTAACTGGGTTTATGTCGGTTGGTTGGTTGGTTAGCCAGGCTATGGAAGAGTTCTGATGCCTGGAATCTGGCATTATGTTTTGCTATTGTTTTTTTTGTTAATTTGCAAAATCTGTTATTTTTGAAAGATTTAACCACCAATTTCAGCTGAGTGAGAACCGTTCTGACCGTTCGTGCTTTCAGAACAGCGTGTGCGTGTGTGTGTGTGTGTGTGTGTGTGTGTGTGTGTGTGTGTGTGTGTGTGTGTGTGTGTGTGTCTGTGTCGTGTGTATGTGTGTGTGTGGTAACTACAGACAGACAAAGAACCCGTCCCTTTATCGTTTATAATCAGCCATCGGTGTCTTGACCAGCAGTTTTGAACTGTTTATTATTTATTTGATTTTGAATAAATGAACTATTAACCAGATTGACATTTACTTTGTTTTAAGAACCTGTTTTTAGTTTGTCGCGTCATTTATTCTAGGATGATCAGGGCGCTACACGTTCTAAACGATCCGAAGAAAATATCTCTACCTACACGGTCGGTAAGTGTGATATCCCACTGCTTTTTCTTATCAGTCCGACAGAGGTATTCTAGATGACATACAGAGAGAGGAGCGCACACAGAGGGAGGGAAGGAAAGAGAGAGGGAGGGAGGGAGAGGGATTGAGAGAGAGGAGAGAGAGAGGGAGAGAGGAGGAGAGAGGAGAGAGAGAGAGAGAGAGAGAGAGAGAGAGAGAGAGAGAGAGAGAGAGAGAGAGAGAGAGAGAGAGAGAGAGAGAGAGAGAGAGAGAGAGAGAGACAGAGACCAAAGGAATTAGCTTTTCAAACTGCAAACACTTGATTTGTAGTGATATCACAGCAGACCAATTGTGACAGATGGTTCCCTTGATATTATAAACAGAAGGAAATATTCTCAGCGTCTTTTTAAAAAGGTAAAATGAATTTGACATAAAACACAAAGAAAATTATTTAAAATTAATAGAAATGTGGCTGTAGAGCCACTTCTTACCTAGTAAAAGGGAAACTAAGTTTTTATATCCATCAATTAAATTCTCTTCCTTCCTAGAGACACTTATTTCAATTCCGTATTCTACACAAAAGGTTAATATTTTGTCATTCATGTCGTCCGTCCATACGTTGAAAATTGAAGTCAATTTATTCCACTTCTTAATTTCATTGTTGTTAACAAAGACATTTTTCAGCTTCAAAAACGAAATCTAAAAGAAAAAGGATTTTAATTAGTTTAAATAACTGTATTAATTATTGCATTAAGGAGAATTACATTTCTTTACTAAAGTTTTATTATTATTATTATTATTATTATTATTATTATTATTATATTATTATTATTATTATTATTATTAATTCAATTTCTGACATCATGGCTAGGGTCTGTCTACATCTGCATGTATCTCTCATATCTAATCAGTGTTGTATTGATGGTACTTACTGTGGCAGTTTTCTCCTCAATCCAAGAAGATCTGGCGCATCTCTGAGATGTGATGGGAAAACGTTTCTGATAGTTACTCAGCCAGACAAAACCTGCACCAGAAGGGTGCGACAAGTAGTGTATCTCACTGGCGTTTTAGATTATAAACAATTCAAGTAAAAATTGTGATCATTTCAGAATAAATCCTGGACTTTGAGTTATTTTACTATATAATCAGAATTGTTTTTCTTGGCATATTTTTGTATTGTTGAGACAAACTTCAAAAACAGTATCTCAAAACCATCTTCCTCTCTACAGATCCGCCGATCCAATGCTTTCCTCTTGTCGGTTTTAGTGTCTGTTTTTCTGAAGCCTTTGACTTTGTGGGTGAGATCGCGACAGACTCCATGTGCACGCGCCATATACAGATTTAACTTTGTGCTTAACGCTGTTTGCGGAATTCTACTGAATTTCAAAGCAACAGTGAAATCTTCTACCGCTAATCGAGTTTTCCTGTATGAATCATCCAACGTTTTTCCACACTAGCATCTGTTCCCGCCGTCAGATGTCGGCCTAGTCGAGCGACATCACGAACTGTTCCATCTGTACATATTTCCTGTGTTGTTATGCTCTTCTCCATGTACCTCTGGATCTCGCTACTACACAGATATCTTCAGTGAATTTATCACAGAACACTGCTTAAATTTTAACCCTATAGCCGCTATATACAAATAGAACCCAGTAGCGCCATCCTTTGGTGGCGATAAGTACTCGTGAAGGCAAAAAAGAGATTATGAGATTTTCACCCATGTATTTCATCACTATAAAAAAGGAATTGGGCCTATATTTAGGATTTCCAACCAGTTGCGCCGAATTACTCTTATAGAGAACTAATAAGTATGTTGAGTCCGAAAACTCAGCGGTAGTTGTTTGGAAAAACTGGGATGAAACATACCTGACATACTATTGACCTGAGTGCCAGAACAACAGCAAATGATAGTTAATGAAAGGATACTTTAAACCTGTTGAAAGGGGAAATATTTATTTACTGAAAAACTGAAAAGGTATAAAAATTAAGGTTTCTTATCCGGTGAATTTACCTTTCATTATTGCCCTACCCGGCATCTCTGCACAGAGCTCGTGCCTACCACGGCCCGGTTACTTTTCAGCACTTATATCCCGTAGACTGAGCAACAACTAACCGGTTTAAATACGCAAATTACACTCCGTCAAGTACATTCATCACCCCTTTTCTTATAGAGAACGACCGATAACTAATGTATCGAACCGTGTATTAGCTTCCGCCTCATATGGACATTACTTGGTGACTCGAACGAGTGCCGTTCAATGAATGATGTGATAAAAACAAAACAAATATGATTAAGCAGATAAGTAATTAGATCTTAATAGGAAAGATTTGACAAGTATGCTAACAATCTTTTTTCTTATTTTTGGCACATAGGTGGCGCTACGACTTACATCCGCTGGGCGAGAACCACGTGTCCAGAAAATGTGGAATTAGTCTACGAAGGTAAAACGATAGCGTGTCACTAAAAACTACAGTTTAAGTAGAGACGGGCAGCACTTTCAGAAATAATCCTAAATTCTAGTTTCGCTGTTTTTGCTGTATTCTCCCCTCAATGCGACTCTCGGGGCACCGACAGGAAAAAGTAAAACAAAAGATAAAACTTTCAAAATAATGTCATGTTGTGTTGTTGTTGTTTTCTAACAGAGGTGACTTCTTCAACCTTTGGGCTCTGGTGGGAGATTTTAGTGTCGCGCTTATCAACTAGAGGGCGTTGCTTATTCTGCGACGTATGGGGGACCCCGGCACTTCCATGTCTAGCTGAGAAATTCCTACTAAACCTTTTAATATTTAAATGTGAGAGAAATCAACAACAAACTTTGCGTTGCCTGATGGGGAAGACCACGTGACCAGCTGGTTTAAGGAGCGAGATGAAGCCGAGCCAGGTGAATACTGCGGCAAACCGGGCCAAGCTCTCAGACAGACGGTCCGCCACCACCACCGGGCCGTCGGCAGCCCCTTCTCCTGGATTTAGGTGATTGATTTTCACGCTGATAGGGTGAGGTACAGCAACCACAATACGCACATTTCTCTATTCTCTGACGTGTCATCCTCATCACTGTTGGTATTATTATTGATGTTGTAGGTGTCATGGGTGGAGAGTACTACAATAACGTAGGAGGAGCCAGCGACGCCCTCTGTCTGCCGAGGAGCCCTATTTGGGGCACAGTCGTCGAGGGCTTTCAAGACCAGGCCAATGTCTACGGCGCTGAGTACGAGTTTCATTCACCGCTGTCCAGTGTCAACGCTGAAAAGGTCGTCAACCACAACGTGCCGTGCGCCGTGTGCAGAGTTAAATCCAGATCCACGACGCTGATGGTTCCAGCCAGAAACGTCTGCTACCCGGGATGGACTCTGGAATATTCCGGGTACCTAACGGCTGGTCACTTAAACACAAGGGACGTACACAGTACTACTGCATAGACAAAGACCCCGAAGCCGACCCCGCTGGATTCAGGAATGAAGACGGATTTTTGTTTTATACGGTAGAAGCCAGGTGCGGTTCTCTCCCTTGTCCAGAGTACGTAGATGGCCGAGAGCTGACATGCGCAGTCTGCACCAAATAATCTTTCCGTACAGCAATACACGTTCCTGGGACTTGATGGACTGTTGTTAACAATACGGAAAAGGCCAATAAAGCGAGTCCGCACCTTGTTTCAGATAATATTTCATGCTGAAATCAGAGAACTAACTTAGTTATTTTTATCGCCTGGTGGTAAAATAAAGGAATTTGCAGACAGGAGTTTTAACCATTTTGTCTTTACCATATTCTGTCGCGTCTTGGTGAGTTATTTTCACAGACCTGCTCACTCCGTTGGATTCTGAGTCCACTAATCCTGTCGTACATCTATCACTCAGCCATCTGTCCACGACCATTTATTCCGACTGGTCTGTCCGCCCGCTTGGCGACCTTCTCTCTTTAGCCTTCGGTTAGATCAGCTTGATGTCTAAGCTCACAATAACAACTAGCGATATGCACAGCGCCAAACAGCTGGCCAGTATAACAAAGCCGTGCTGGTCGTCTAGTGCGGTCACTCCACCTCTCAAATACCACTTCGTTGAGCCGATCTCGGCTTGACTTTTCGGTCGGTTCACCTGGCTGAGCGCCTGGCCGCGTTAAGGACGGCCTCACTGGCACTTAAATAGATATACATAATATGCTCACAGCAGTTGATGTGCATGCGCTACTGAAAATAAAAAGAAATTGCATCTTATTCGTATATACACTTGGGGTTTTAATCGGCAAATGGTGTCTTCGTAAATCCCCACGTGATCAGACATTGGATTCTACTTATATGTGAAATATATTTCAAATTAAATTCAAAGTAAATAATATGGAAACTGCATTTGCTTTAGGAAGAAATAGGTACAGCCGTAAGACTCCCACACCCCTGAAAAACAAAACGTTTTGGGCTTTTGTCTGTTTGTTTGTTTTCTGTAACATCATTACGAAAGGGAGTCTGCAGGAGGCGGGGAAAGAGATTTATCCTTCTGTGAAGTTTGACCCGAGTGACGCCAATATTTCTGTCATTATGGCTTCTTCATTTTTTGCATCGGAAGTGACGAATTTGCAAGAGAAACGGACCACTCCCCCTGGTGGGAAAAGATGGCTAACTTTCGACGCTTAGTAAAATTAAACCTCCTCCCGGAGAATGATGTGCCTTTGTTTCTTCTTTTCTTTTGTACCTCAATAATAATAACGAGTTAGATTCATTATTTATGAATTTCAGGCAATCGGCCATTGCTGTTTTACATCAGTTTAAAGCGACAGACGTGTCGTCACCTTGCCACAGAGAAGAGTTCACCTGTGCTTATTTACTCTGACGTGCACAACTGTACACACACAATGATCCTGCACCAACCATATTAAAGTATTCAAAAATATTTTTTTAATTCGAATCTTTAATTGAAACAGCTTCCTTAATCCTCGGTGAATTATTTTCTTCGTGAGTGGCCAATTGTGGTCACCAGTGCCTATAATCTAATGGAACTTCTCCAGGTATATCTGAGGTAATCTTTCGGTAGACATCTAACAGAAGCTAAAACCAGGAGTTTTATGAGAACCTGAGAAAACTTGGATACCATTCATCACTTTATTAACTCTTTGTGCCATACTTTTAAGCTGTCAATTTGTATCGAAAATTTACGTCATGCGAAAATAATTATAAATATTTATAATAAACAAGATTTTTCCGGTAATGGTATTAACTGAAAATCTTTAAAAATTAATTATTGGCTGGTCAGACTTGGGTCATCATCGTATTCATTTCGGGCCAGTTACCCACCATTATTGAACATTATTGCTATCGAACGCTTAAAATCATGATTGTATCTCGTATATTATAACCTGCCCTGGTTCGCCAGTGAAATATACTTAATTTTACTCTATATCTTGAACGTTTTGGCATGAGACATGATCTAAATCCCCTTCACGTAGTTAGAATAATACATATATTAATGTTTACAACATATTTCTACTCTATACCAAATAGCAACTCCTCATCGCAGAAAGGAAATAGCTGATGTGAAGAAATCGAAAAGATATGCAATCGGCATCTCTGCAGCCATTATTCCGTGTATCATCCCCGAGTTACCTCATCAGCAACACTCTGCCCTAGTCTCAACAACTCGTTGGATATATTTATTTAGTGATGCTTTCCACTTTACCTGCAGCAACATCCACAACGATTTTCATTGAAGACAGCCACATCGTTTTTTACCCCACTTTGGGGTCTAAATGCTTCCAAATAATAGGCCTCTCTCCATCACCATTAACACACATTTCATGTCGTATTTAGGGTCGAGAAGCGGCGACACACATCTAAAGTTCGTTTCGATTGTTGTCCGCTTGGCGCGTGCAGCTCTTTTACATCATTCATGGCTCACATTATTCCGTGTATCTTTTCGTATTTTTTAATTTCCCTACTCGGTATATTCATCCCCAGATATTGGGCTTTCCTTCCCCCTCATGCCTGACAGTTTTTGGTTTAGTTCTCTTTTTGCCCTCCGTGTAGATGCTTCCTGTTGCCAAAGAGTTCAAAGGGGGACTCGCTGACGAGAACACCGTTCAGTAGCCCGGCACCTGAGCTTCTCGGCCCGCTTCATCCCTAGCTGCTGCCGCGTATAACGTGGTTTTATGAATCTCCCGGGCAACTGCACTTTGTAAACCTGCTTTTCCGAGCTTCCTGACTATTCTTGGGTTTGTTTTGTTTTTTTATTAAAAAAGACAGAATCCAAGTAGCCAGGCGGACTGAAAACCTCGATGTAGTGGTGAGTCTTCATAGGCAGGGATCCTTTTCTTTCGACCTTTCGGATCTTCATGATGGAGTAAGACACAAATCTCCGCTCTCCTTCCTTCATCCGTCCACCTGCCAGAGGATGGTCTTTTTGGTTTGTCTTCTACACTTGCTGTAAGAAAACATCTCCGCCACCGGTGTCCATGGGATAGCACCTTCTGTACAGCGTAAGCAGAGGAAATTGTGATCTAACTGATGTTCGTGTTATGTGGCCAATACGAAAAAAAAACACCACTCACTTCCTTTTAATTGATATTATGAACCAATCCGTGGTTGTTTTTTTTATCAATTTTATGGATTTAAGCTTCTACAGGTCTTGATATATGTCTTTACTTTTGTCACGATATATTCTGTACTTAAGTAATAATAATAATAATAATAATAATAATAATAATAATAATATAATAATAATAATAATAATAATAATAATAATAATAATAATAATAATAATAATAATAATAATAATAATAATATAATAATAATAATATAATAATAATAATAATAATGTAATGTCGAGTCAAGAATATTTCAAACACAACCAACTGAGATACTCGAAGCTTTTATTAGGTTTTATGCTTAATTTCGAAATTTTCCTTCTCACCTGACGCATCTTGATGAATAAACAATAGATTTTCAAATAGGACAACAGAAATTCTATCGAACTGAATTCTTTTTCTTTTAAAAAAAGAAAGAAATCAGGACAGAACTGCTCATTATAAATGGTTCTTTTAAAGTTTATTTAGACATCCAAGAAGCCGAATTACGTTATATTTCTGTTTATTGAATCTGTGTTTGCTTTCCTTCGATCTTGATGATTGGCTTCCATGTCTGTTGACTGTTTAATTTATTTCGTGTAGTAAGAAGTCGGGCCTTCAGGAGTTGGCATTAATTAATGTCTTATGTTGGCCGTCCTTGGTTTTTAAAGATCTGCCGCAATCAGTTTTATTCTTGAAAGTTCTTCAAAAACCTTCGCTGCATGAACGTTTACCTTTTTACTCAGACACGAGAGCAGCAGTCACAGAATTCGGAAAATAAGTCTTTTAATTAATTCACCTACGATGAGTTGACTCCCTATATGAAACACTCTCAAAAATTAGGGAGGGTATTCTTCGTTACGGTGTTTGAAAGTTGTGAACAGGATTCTTGGTTTGGTCAAAAGGTCAGTGCTATGACGTCCGAACGCTCGTGTTCTCTTACAGACAGGGCTAAGTGAACACCAGGTGGAGCTGATTGTTTTGGGGGTCCCTATGTGTGGCTATCTGTGTGAGTTTTCTCCCATATCTAGAAATTAGGGTTCTTAGTGGGTGTTACAGTGCGGGAACCTTGTCACGCAAATGATACCGAATACATGAGCGAGTAGGAAGTTCATATATAATATGAACTAAAACTTTACCTTTAAAAGAAAGAGTGGACGCTCTTTTATTATTCTGGTATTTTCACTATTTGTAATATTTTACATCAACCGGCAGAAATAAAGTTCGTCTTTGAAACGCAAATTTTAAAAAGAAAATAATTGTCCGTCTTTTTTCTGTTCTGCTTATTTTTTTGTTTTCTTTTCACAGAGAAAAATATCCGACATCGCACCATCTGGGTTTCCTCTCGTCAGTGATGGACTGGTGTCCATATATGGTGTGTGGCCTGCCAGGTCGCTTACTCGGCCACCATTGGTCAATCGGGAAAGGTGACCTTTGGGAGGGAGCCGCATATATACATGGCAGGAATTTTCCTGTCGAGTGAATTGGCGCGCGGTAAACCCAGGATTTCCGAACAGAGGGGCACCGTGCTGGCGGGAGACTGCTTTGTACCGGTTTGAGAAGCTTCATGGGAAACGAATTACACGGCTGCGGAATTTCGGCGAAGGGAAAAGGGTTTGTGAAGAGGCTTTTCTCCCTGGGCAGCCCAACCCGAATCACTCTCGGATTATCCGTGGTCTTTGCGGTTTCCTTCTCATTAGAAACAAAGTCTTTGGAAAAACAAGTCCACTGGCTGCAGGTGAGATACTCCCACCTCCCGCTAAGGTATTTTTTGGGTTTCTTAGCCTCCACGTTGCTTTTCCGGCTGCATCCTTTGTTTGCTTTGGCGTTTTAATTCAGAACTTATTCCAGGATGAGCATTTATCACATCTATTCTTGCCGTTTGAATGATAAAAAGAAATATCTACTTGAAAGTGAATTGCTCGCTGTGCGGCACCGATGAAGCTACAAGTTTTTTTTACCCTCCCTGTCCTCCCAAGAGACGGGGGTTCAACCTTAGAAACGGATTTGTTAGTTTAATGTTTCCGAGAAAGGCCTCAGCAGTGGCGGGGCAGCGCTGCTGTCCGGGCAGAGTTGTCTGCCTTGGATGTGTATTGGACAGTATCTACGATGGTGTTGTTTCAGCCACTTTTGGAATTCGGTACTTGTATTTGCACTCTTATCCTACGGACATAGGGGTTTGAACGAGCCGTTTGTGGTCTGCTAATCTGTACCTGCAGATTCATGGGAAACTTCTAAAAAATCTGTTCAGAATTATTTGAATTCTAAAATGCAAATTCATGTTTGTAATTACATTACCAAATTTTAGCACAAATGAACAATTAAGTTTCGTTTGTTGCTCTCTTTTAATTGTTAATGGACATTTCTTTCCTGCTAAGTACAGTACCCGGCAACCGTTAATGATAAGACGTGAGGTAGCTAAGAGAATACGGCGAACGGGGAAACTTTCAAAAGAAATTAGGGCCGGAAACTGAACCTCGGCTCACGCCGCTGGACACTTACTGGGCTGACGACGGCATAATGGCACAATACCTAAGTGTTGTGCTATCTTCTAAAACCTCTGATCCTTTTTCTTTGTGCATGCTGTAAGGAAGTAATATATTTCTTTAAAAAATATGTGAAACTCATTCAAGAGGTCTGGAGAGAACGTGTCTGCGTATGTAAGCGGGGAGTGTCGTATTCCAGGTCTTTGCTTTCATAGTTCAATGATCGAACATCTGTAGGTTGTAGACAAAGTCCTTACCAAGGTCACGTGCAGGGAGGTATACTGCTAGTTTGGCTGGATTTACACACAGGCGTTCAGTGTATACAACAGAGAAAGAAAAGGAACCCAGCTGGGCTTTTATACGTGGAAAACAGGTGATTGTCATGAAGAAGTAAGACGATCGCAGCGTGACGGAAAATAACAGCTTTCCAGCTGAGTTCAGCGGAGATCGGCTTTAAGAAGAAGCAGAGAGCGAAAAACATCCGTCATTTGAATTACGAACTTGTTGCAAACGTCCACTGATTTTTCTTTTGCCCATTTTCTTTTTTTATTTAAAGATAAAAAAGGTGTCATGTTTTGTTATGGTTCTAGAGTTTGCGGTTGACCTTCTTTGGCATGAAGCGATATCTCCGCTCAGATCAGACCTGCAGAGAACTGTTTCCGTTACTCTGGACTTGGTGGCTGGCGGCTGAAGCCGTGTCCCCATCTTTCAACAATAAAGTTGGGTGGGACTTTCGTGTGACCCTAGCTGTTTACCAGATTTTTTATTCGACCGAATTAAAAGACCTCGAAGTGGGGTAAGAGAGCCGGCGTCTTTGGGATCCCTTTCCTATTGTCTGCGAGTATCTTCGTCCATCATAAGGATTCCTCTGACTTTTCAAAACAATTTAGTAAAAAGGATTAAGAATTACAGAAAAATGATGCACGACGACTTCCAATTGTCCCCAGATATCAGAAGCGGACTGACCGACGACCCCAGCATGTCGGGTGCCACGCTTCAGGTCACTCCGTTATCCGTATCACTTGGTAGGTTTTCGGAGAATACATAAGACTTTGATTGGCAGCATTTCCACTCTTTCCTTAAAAATAAAAGAGGTTTTAAAATGTGCAAAATCTCAACGAGGCCGCATTCAAACAGACGGTTGTCTTCAGCACACAAGGAATAACTCTTGATGAATAGCCGAGGATAAAGCAGCGCCAGTGCGTTCTTTTCTGCGTATTCTTTGAACTTAAACCGTTTCCATGGTAACATGTGACGGGTATGGACACCGGGTAGATCGTATAGCTTTTCTACTGTTCTTTTTAAATCCCGGATTGTAGTACTTTTCAGGTCTTTCGCAACCTCTCTCGCATGTCTATTACATCAATTACTCGTATTGGTTAGACAGCAAACTGTCGTTCAAATATTTCGATCGTATTTTTCAAAAAAGAAACTTTACTTTGGTAACTTTTTTCTGGTTGAATGTAAATTCCTTTTTGTTTGCTGCTGCTGTTGTTGTCGTTGTTATAATTTGAATAAAATTACTTGTCTTATTTTTCTCGCCTTTTAGAGAGAATAGGCATTCATTGACCCTCTCCTTCTCATTCCGGGTGCGTCTGTGCGAAACAGGTGGCGCTACGACGTACGTTCGCTGGGCGAGAACCACGTGACCCATGACTGCGGAACTAGTCTACGAAGGTAAGACTTTTGACAAAGTTTACGCTACTGCGAACAAGATACAATATTAATTTATACACTGCAACAAATTACTTTTACATACTTATTTAAAAAAAATTAGAGTTATTTATGGAATTTGTTGGAGGGGTAAAGCCGTACTGGAGACAGAGCAGCGCTTCGGTGACGGGTTCATAACAGTCCCGCAGTCGGCGAGTTTCCGGAGAATCGGTGGTCGCTGCCGGTAGCCGCGCTACTGTACCACTCTGTCCACCTGTGGAGGGGAGCCCGAGTCCTCGGAGAATACCTCCACACGCAGAGTACGATAAGAAACAGCTCTTCGGGTGGTCGGTACCCTACAGAAGTCAGAGACAGGAGACGGATTTCACAAATTATGAAGGAAAACGTTTCCCTTAAAATAAAATTTTACCAGTTCAGATTAGTAAACTACGAGATAATTATTCTTAATTTTATCCTATTTTTTTACTAGTCACCAAAACGGATGCGGAGCTCGCACTTATTATGTTAAATTATTGCTGTTTTCCTTTAATTACATCACTTTTAAGTTGTTTCCCTTGGTGATTATTGCACAGAACCTTCAACGTCGGCCTCACTAGAAATTAAAGATGAACCATCATTTTTTGTTTTTTTTTTTTACTTTTTAAATCAGTTAAAAACGAAACTGTTGTCTGGTATCTCCGTTCCTGATAAAAGTACAATTTGGGTGGGCACTACTCGCCCACAGATGGCGCTGTTACCCTGACTAACTGAATAGGAATCCAGCCGCGTTGGGCAGCCGAAGCCGCCAGATGCAACGCGCAAAACCGACTTTTTCTGAGGCTGATGGAAGCGAGATGTGGTTGTCTCCCTTGTTAAAATTACGCGACTGGCAGAGAGCTGACTTGCGCAGTTTGCACCAAATAGTCGCATCCCCGCTGTGTACACAGCGAGATTAGATTTAGCGGGATCGGCTATTAAAAGAGCTCCGATCGGTTTATTTATTTAATCTTCGTTTTTGCACAAATAAAATGTTATTAGAAGCTGCACATTTTCTCAGTTTTTTGGATGGGAGGAATCACTTCAAGTATTCAAACATCTGTTCTCATAGCATCATCCCTGAAGTGTTATGTATTTTGAGCATTTACTTTTAGAAGGAATTTATGACTCCGTTGAAGACGTTTCCCGGGCAGATCTCGTGGTCAGTCGGTCAGCGGTGTTTACGCAAAGTATTATGTGTAACTTCATCCGGAAATGTAAAGGTTTGGCTCGTACAATGAACTGTTTTTCTTGTTGTTTTGTCGTATCGGTAGAGAACCTGCGCCAAAACGAGGTCACGTGACGAACGACCCGCGATTTCAGGCCGTCGATTGGCTGTTTTCGCGCGTCGCCTTTTCTCAAAAGAGAACATTTCCGCGCGCTGTTCACAGGCAGTGAACGTGACATTCAGACAGACAGCCGTGTTGCCATGGAAGGGAAGCTACAGATCGTTACAGAATATGCCAGGAGATGTTATGTCGGGTGCAGCCCAACTCGCCTCATCATCGCAGCGGTCGTTCTCCTCACGATCTCCTTCGGCCTAATGCTGAATAATCTAGAGAGCCGCATCTCCTCACTGAAGGTAAGCGGCCCGGTTCGTCTGCTGCAGGTGTAGATGCCGAGAAGATGAGCCTTTTCCTAATTAGCATTATGCAAATGTCTCGTGATTTTGTTTTGGTTCTGTGTTTGTTTTTAGATCTCTTTTTATCCCACCTAACCGACCGATGATACAGGGCATTATTGACGACAGGGGCCCTACAGAGACCGGGCATGGATAGACCAGCAGTTGGAGCATTGGGAGCACCTGTCTGAGCTGGGGTCTGTGGTCCGTCCTGAGAGCGGAATCTGGATGAGGTAGTCCCGAAAACGGGGATAACAGGGCCACTTTCTCAGGGACCGTCCGCTCAAGCTTAACTGGGTTTATGTCGGTTGGTTGGTTGGTTAGCCAGGCTATGGAAGAGTTCTGATGCCTGGAATCTGGCATTATGTTTTGCTATTGTTTTTTTTGTTAATTTGCAAAATCTGTTATTTTTGAAAGATTTAACCACCAATTTCAGCTGAGTGAGAACCGTTCTGACCGTTCGTGCTTTCAGAACAGGTGCGTGCGTGTGTGTGTGTGTGTGTGTGTGTGTGTGTGTGTGTGTGTGTGTGTGTGTGTGTGTGTGTGTGTGTGTGTGTGTGGTTCTAACCTATTCGTGTAAGACAGACAAACAGAACCCGTCCCTTTATCGTTTATAATCAGCCATCGGTGTCTTGACCAGCAGTTTTGAACTGTTTATTATTTATTTGATTTTGAATAAATGAACTATTAACCAGATTGACATTTACTTTGTTTTAAGAACCTGTTTTTAGTTTGTCGCGTCATTTATTCTAGGATGATCAGGGCGCTACACGTTCTAAACGATCCGAAGAAAATATCTCTACCTACACGGTCGGTAAGTGTGATATCCCACTGCTTTTTCTTATCAGTCCGACAAGAGGTATTCTAGATGACATACAGAGAGAGGAGCGCACACAGAGGGGAGGGGGGAGGGAGAAGAGAGAGGGAGAGGGAGAGAGAGAGGGAGAGAGAGAGAGAGAGAGAGAGAGAGAGAGAGAGAGAGAGAGAGAGAGAGAGAGAGACCGACCCAAGGAATTAGCTTTTCAACTGCAAACACTTGATTTGTAGTGATATCACAGCAGACCAATTGTGACAGATGGTTCCCTTGATATTATAAACAGAAGGAAATATTCCTCAGCGTCTTTTTAAAAGGTAAAATGAATTTGACATAAAACACAAAGAAAATTATTTAAATTATAGAAATGTGGCTGTAGAGCCACTTCTTACCTAGTAAAAGGGAAACTAAGTTTTTATATCCATCAATTAAATTCTCTTCCTTCCTAGAGACACTTATTTCAATTCCGTATTCTACACAAAAGGTTAATATTTTGTCATTCATGTCGTCCGTCCATACGTTGAAAATTGAAGTCAATTTATTCCACTTCTTAATTTCATTGTTGTTAACAAAGACATTTTTCAGCTTCAAAAACGAAATCTAAAAGAAAAAGGATTTTAATTAGTTTAAATAACTGTATTAATTATTGCATTAAGGAGAATTACATTTCTTTACTTAAGTTATTATTATTATTATTATTATTATTATTATTATTATTATTATTATTATTATTATTATTAATTCAATTTGCTGACATCATGGCTAGGGTCTGTCTACATCTGCATGTATCTCTCATATCTAATCAAAGAAGATCTGGCGCATCTCTGAGATGTGATGGGAAAACGTTTCTGATAGTTACTCAGCCAGACAAAACCTGCACCAGAAGGGTGCGACAAGTAGTGTATCTCACTGGCGTTTTAGATTATAAACAATTCAAGTAAAAATTGTGATCATTTCAGAATAAATCCTGGACTTTGTGTTATTTTACTATATAATCAGAATTGTTTTTCTTGGCATATTTTTGTATTGTTGAGACAAACTTCAAAAACAGTATCTCAAAACCATCTTCCTCTCTACAGATCCGCCGATCCAATGCTTTCCTCTTGTCGGTTTTAGTGTCTGTTTTTCTGAAGCCTTTGACTTTGTGGGTGAGATCGCGACAGACTCCATGTGCACGAGCCATATACAGATTTAACTTTGTGCTTAACGCTGTTTGCGGAATTCTACTGAATTTCAAAGCAACAGTGAAATCTTCTACCGCTAATCGAGTTTTCCTGTATGAATCATCCAACGTTTTTCCACACTAGCATCTGTTCCCGCCGTCAGATGTCGGCCTAGTCGAGCGACATCACGAACTGTTCCATCTGTACATATTTCCTGTGTTGTTATGCTCTTCTCCATGTACCTCTGGATCTCGCTACTACACAGATATCTTCAGTGAATTTATCACAGAACACTGCTTAAATTTTAACCCTATAGCCGCTATATACAAATAGAACCCAGTAGCGCCATCCTTTGGTGGCGATAAGTACTCGTGAAGGCAAAAAAGAGATTATGAGATTTTCACCCATGTATTTCATCACTATAAAAAAGGAATTGGGCCTATATTTAGGATTTCCAACCAGTTTGCGCCGAATTACTCTTATAGAGAACTAATAAGTATGTTGAGTCCGAAAACTCAGCGGTAGTTTGGAAAAACTGGGATGAAACATACCTGACATACTATTGACCTGAGTGCCAGAACAACAGCACAAATGATAGTTAATGAAAGGATACTTTAAACCTGTTGAAAGGGGAAATATTTATTTACTGAAAAACTGAAAAGGTATAAAAATTAAGGTTTCTTATCCGGTGAATTTACCTTTCATTATTGCCCTACCCGGCATCTCTGCACAGAGCTCGTGCCTACCACGGCCCGGTTACTTTTCAGCACTTATATCCCGTAGACTGAGCAACAACTAACCGGTTTAAATACGCAAATTACACTCCGTCAAGTACATTCATCACCCCTTTTCTTATAGAGAACGACCGATAACTAATGTATCGAACCGTGTATTAGCTTCCGCCTCATATGGACATTACTTGGTGACTCGAACGAGTGCCGTTCAATGAATGATGTGATAAAAACAAAACAAAATATGATTAAGCAGATAAGTAATTAGATCTTAATAGGAAAGATTTGACAAGTATGCTAACAATCTTTTTTTCTTATTTTTGGCACATAGGTGGCGCTACGACTTACATCCGCTGGGCGAGAACCACGTGTCCAGAAAATGTGGAATTAGTCTACGAAGGTAAAACGATAGCGTGTCACTAAAAACTACAGTTTAAGTAGAGACGGGCAGCACTTTCAGAAATAATCCTAAATTCTAGTTTCGCTGTTTTTGCTGTATTCTCCCCTCAATGCGACTCTCGGGGCACCGACAGGAAAAAGTAAGACAAACAAAAATAATGTTTGTTGTTGTTGTTGTTTCTAACAGAGGTGACTTCTTCAACCTTGTTGGCGGCTCTGGTGGGAGATTTTAGTGTCGCGCTTATCAACTAGAGGGCGTTGCGTATTCTGCGACGTATGGGGGACCCCGGCACTTCCATGTCTAGCTGAGAAATTCCTACTAAACCTTTTAATATTTAAATGTGAGAGAAATCAACAACAAACTTTGCGCTGCCTGATGGGGAAGACCACGTGACCAGCTGGTTTAAGGAGCGAGATGAAGCCGAGCCAGGTGAATACTGCGGCAAACCGGGCCAAGCTCTCAGACAGACGGTCCGCCACCACCGCCGGGCCGTCGGCAGCCCCTTCTCCTGGATTTAGGTGATTGATTTTCACGCTGATAGGGTGAGGTACAGCAACCACAATACGCACATTTCTCTATTCTCTGACGTGTCATCCTCATCACTGTTGGTATTATTATTGATGTTGTAGGTGTCATGGGCGGAGAACACTACAGTCACACGGGAGGAGCCAGCGACGCCCTCTGTCTGCCGAGGAGCCCTATTTGGGGCACAGTCGTCGAGGGCTTTCAAGACCAGGCCAATGTCTACGGCGCTGAGTACGAGTTTCATTCACCGCTGTCCAGTGTCAACGCTGAAAAGGTCGTCAACCACAACGTGCCGTGCGCCGTGTGCAGAGTTAAATCCAGATCCACGACGCTGATGGTTCCAGCCAGAAACGTCTGCTACCCGGGATGGACTCTGGAATATTCCGGGTACCTAACGGCTGGTCACTTTAACCACAAGGGACGTACACAGTACTACTGCATAGACAAAGACCCCGAAGCCGACCCCGCTGGATTCAGGAATGAAGACGGATTTTTGTTTTATACGGTAGAAGCCAGGTGCGGTTCTCTCCCTTGTCCAGAGTACGTAGATGGCCGAGAGCTGACATGCGCAGTCTGCACCAAATAATCTTTCCGTACAGCAATACACGTTCCTGGGACTTGATGGACTGTTGTTAACAATACGGAAAAGGCCAATAAAGCGAGTCCGCACCTTGTTTCAGATAATATTTCATGCTGAAATCAGAGAACTAACTTAGTTATTTTTATCGCCTGGTGGTAAAATAAAGGAATTTGCAGACAGGAGTTTTAACCATTTTGTCTTTACCATATTCTGTCGCGTCTTGGTGAGTTATTTTCACAGACCTGCTCACTCCGTTGGATTCTGAGTCCACTAATCCTGTCGTACATCTATCACTCAGCCATCTGTCCACGACCATTTATTCCGACTGGTCTGTCCGCCCGCTTGGCGACCTTCTCTCTTTAGCCTTCGTTTAGATCAGCTTGATGGTTAAGCTCACAATAACAACTAGCGATCTGTACAGCGCCAAACAGCTGGCCAGTATAACAAAGCCGTGCTGGTCGTCTAGTGCGGTCACTCCACCTCTCAAATACCACTTCGTTGAGCCGATCTCGGCTTGACTTTTCGGTCGGTTCACTGGCTGAGCGCCTGGCCGCGTTAAGGACGGCCTCACTGGCACTTAAATAGATATACATAATATGCTCACAGCAGTTGATGTGCATGCGCTACTGAAAATAAAAAGAAATTGCATCTTATTCGTATATACACTTGGGGTTTAAATCGGCAAATGGTGTCTTCGTAAATCCCCACGTGATCAGACATTGGATTCTACTTATATGTGAAATATATTTCAAATTAAATTCAAAGTAAATAATATGGAAACTGCATTTGCTTTAGGAAGAAATAGGTACAGCCGTAAGACTCCCACACCCCTGAAAAACAAAACGTTTTGGGCTTTTGTCTGTTTGTTTGTTTTCTGTAACATCATTACGAAAGGGAGTCTGCAGGAGGCGGGGAAAGAGATTTATCCTTCTGTGAAGTTTGACCCGAGTGACGCCAATATTTCTGTCATTATGGCTTCTTCATTTTTTGCATCGGAAGTGACGAATTTGCAAGAGAACGGACCACTCCCCCTGGTGGGAAAAGATGGCTAACTTTCGACGCTTAGTAAAATTAAAACTCCTCCCGGAGAATGATGTGCCTTTGTTTCTTCTTTTCTTTTGTACCTCAATAATAATAACGAGTTAGATTCATTATTTATGAATTTCAGGCAATCGGCCATTGCTGTTTTACATCAGTTTAAAGCGACAGACGTGTCGTCACCTTGCACAGAGAAGAGTTCACCTGTGCTTATTTACTCTGACGTGCACAACTGTACATACACAATGATCCTGCACCAACCATATTAAAGTATTCAAAAATATTTTTTTAATTCGAATCTTTAATTGAAACAGCTTCCTTAATCCTCGGTGAATTATTTTCTTCGTGAGTGGCCAATTGTGGTCACCAGTGCATATAATCTAATGGAACTTCTCGTGGTATATCTGAGGTAATCTTTCGGTAGACATCTAACAGAAGCTAAAACCAGGAGTTTTATGAGAACCTGAGAAAACTTGGATACCATTCATCACTTTATTAACTCTTTGTGCCATACTTTTAAGCTGTCAATTTGTATCGAAAATTTACGTCATGCGAAAATAATTATAAATATTTATAATAAACAAGATTTTTCCGGTAATGGTATTAACTGAAAATCTTTAAAAATTAATTATTGGCTGGTCAGACTTGGTCCCACCATCGTATTCATTTCGGGCCAGTTACCCACCATTATTGAACATTATTGCTATCGAACGCTTAAAATCATGATTGTATCTCGTATATTATAACCTGCCCTGGTTCGCCAGTGAAATATACTTAATTTTACTCTATATCTTGAACTATTGGCATGAGACATAATCTAAATCCCCTTCACGTAGTTAGAATAATACATATATTAATGTTTACAACATATTTCTACTCTATACCAAATAGCAACTCCTCATCGCAGAAAGGAAATAGCTGATGTGAAGAAATCGAAAAGATATGCAATCGGCATCTCTGCAGCCATTATTCCGTGTATCATCCTCCGAGTTACCTCATCAGCAACACTCTGCCCTAGTCTCAACAACTCGTTGGATATATTTATTTAGTGATGCTTTCCACTTTACCTGCAGCAACATCCACAACGATTTTCATTGAAGACAGCCACATCGTTTTTTACCCCACTTTGGGGTCTAAATGCTTCCAAATAATAGGCCTCTCTCCATCACCATTAACACACATTTCATGTCGTATTTAGGGTCGAGAAGCGGCGACACACATCTAAAGTTCGTTTCGATTGTTGTCCGCTTGGCGCGTGCAGCTCTTTTACATCATTCATGGCTCACATTATTCCGTGTATCTTTTCGTATTTTTTAATTTCCCTACTCGGTATATTCATCCCCAGATATTGGGCTTTCCTTCCCCCTCATGCCTGACAGTTTTTGGTTTAGTTTCTCTTTTTGCCCTCCGTGTAGATGCTTCCTGTTGCCAAAGAGTTCAAAGGGGGACTCGCTGACGAGAACACCGTTCAGTAGCCCGGCACCTGAGCTTCTCGGCCCGCTTCATCCCTAGCTGCTGCCGTATAACGTGGTTTTATGAATCTCCCGGGCAACTGCACTTTGTAAACCTGCTTTTCCGAGCTTCCTGACTATTCTTTGGTTTTTTTTGTTTTTTTATTAAAAAAGACAGAATCCAAGTAGCCACGCGGACTGAAAACCTCGATGTAGTGGTGAGTCTTCATAGGCAGGGATCCTTTTCTTTCGACCTTTCGGATCTTCATGATGGTGTAAGACACAAATCTCCGCTCTCCTTCCTTCATCCGTCCACCTGCCAGAGGATGGTCTTTGGTTTGTCTTCTACACTTGCTGTAAGAAAACATCTCCGCCACCGGTGTCCATGGGATAGCACCTGCTGTACAGCGTAAGCAGAGGAAATTGTGATCTAACTGATGTTCGTGTTATGTGGCCAATACGAAAAAAACACCACTCACTTCCTTTTAATTGATATTATGAACCAATCCGTGGTTGTTTTTTTTATCAATTTTATGGATTTAAGCTTCTACAGGTCTTGATATATGTCTTTACTTTTGTCACGATATATTCTGTACTTAACGTAATAATAATAATAATAATATAATAAAAATAATAATAATAATAATAATAATAATAATAATAATAATAATGTAATGTCGAGTCAAGAATATTTCAAACACAACCAACTGAGATACTCGAAGCTTTTATTAGGTTTTATGCTTAATTTCGAAATTTTCCTTCTCACCTGACGCATCTTGATGAATAAACAATAGATTTTCAAATAGGACAACAGAAATTCTATCAAACTGAATTCTTTTTCTTTTAAAAAAAGAAAGAAATCAGGACAGAACTGCTCATTATAAATGGTTCTTTTAAAGTTTATTTAGACATCCAAGAAGCCGAATTACGTTATATTTCTGTTTATTGAATCTGTGTTTGCTTTCCTTCGATCTTGATGATTGGCTTCCATGTCTGTTGACTGTTTAATTTATTTCGTGTAGTAAGAAGTCGGGCCTTCAGGAGTTGGCATTAATTAATGTCTTATGTTGGCCGTCCTTGGTTTTTAAAGATCTGCCGCAATCAGTTTTATTCTTGAAAGTTCTTCAAAAACCTTCGCTGCATGTAACGTTTACCTTTTTACTCAGACACGAGAGCAGCAGTCACAGAATTCGGAAAATAAGTCTTTTAATTAATTCACCTACGATGAGTTGACTCCCTATATGAAACACTCTCAAAAATTAGGGAGGGTATTCTTCGTTACGGTGTTTGAAAGTTGTGAACAGGATTCTTGGTTTGGTCAAAAGGTCAGTGCTATGACGTCCGAACGCTCGTGTTCTCTTACAGACAGGGCTAAGTGAACACCAGGTGGAGCTGATTGTTTGGGGGGTCCCTATGTGTGGCTATCTGTGTGAGTTTTCTCCCAAATCTAGAAATTAGGGTTCTTAGTGGGTGTTACAGTGCGGGAACCTTGTCACGCAAATGATACCGAATACATGAGCGAGTAGGAAGTTTATATATAATATGAACTAAAACTTTACCTTTAAAAGAAAGAGGGGACGCTCTTTTATCATTCTGGTATTTTCACTATTTGTAATATTTTACATCAACCGGCAGAAATAAAGTTCGTCTTTGAAACGGAAATTTTAAAAAGAAAATAATTGTCCGTCTTTTTTTTTGTTGTTGCTTATTTTTTGTTTTCTTTTCACAGAGAAAAATATCCGACATCGCACCATCTGGGTTTCCTCTCGTCAGTGATGGACGGGTGTCCATATATGGTGGTGTGTGGCCTGCCAGGTCGCTTACTCGGCCACCATTGGTCAATCGGGAAAGGTGACCTTTGGGAGGGAGCCGCATATATACATGGCAGGAATTTTCCTGTCGAGTGAATTGGCGCGCGGTAAACCCAGGATTTCCGAACAGAGGGGCACCGTGCTGGCGGGAGACTGCTTTGTACCGGTTTGAGAAGCTTCATGGGAAACGAATTACACGGCTGCGGAATTTCGGCGAAGGGAAAAGGGTTTGTGAAGAGGCTTTTCTCCCTGGGCAGCCCAACCCGAATCACTCTCGGATTATCCGTGGTCTTTGCGGTTTCCTTCTCATTAGAAACAAAGTCTTTGAAAAACAAGTCCACTGGCTACAGGTGAGATACTCCCACCTCCCGCTAAGGTATTTTTTTGGTTTCTTAGCCTCCACGTTGCTTTTCCGGCTGCATCCTTTGTTTGCTTTGGCGTTTTAATTCAGAACTTATTCCAGGATGAGCATTTATCACATCTATTCTTGCCGTTTGAATGATAAAAAGAAATATCTACTTGAAAGTGAATTGCTCGCTGAGCGGCACCGATGAGCTACAGGTTTTTTACCCTCCCTGTCCTCCCAAGAGACGGGGGTTCAACCTTAGAAACGGATTTGTTAGTTTAATGTTTCCGAGAAAGGCCTCAGCAGTGACGGGGCAGCGCTGCTGTCCGGGCAGAGTTGTCTGCCTTGGATGTGTATTGGACAGTATCTACGATGGTGTTGTTTCAGCCACTTTTGGAATTCGGTACTTGTATTTGCACTCTTATCCTACGGACATAGGGGTTTGAACGAGCCGTTTATGGTCTGCTAATCTGTACCTGCAGATTCATGGGAAACTTCTAAAAAATCTGTTCAGAATTATTTGAATTCTAAAATGCAAATTCATGTTTGTAATTACATTACCAAATTTTAGCACAAATGAACAATTAAGTTTCGTTGTTTGTTGCTCTCTTTCTAATTGTTAATGGACATTTCTTTCCTGCTAAGTACAGTACCCGGCAACCGTTAAATGATAAGACGTGAGGTAGCTAAGAGAAACGGCGAACGGGGAAACTTTCAAAAGAAATTAGGGCCGGAAACTGAACCTCGGCTCACGCCGCTGGACACTTACTGGGCTGACGACGGCATAATGGCACAATACCTAAGTGTTGTGCTATCTTCTAAAACCTCTGATCCTTTTTCTTTGTGCATGCTGTAAGGAAAGTAATATATTTCTTTAAAAAATATGTGTGAAACTCATTCAAGAGGTCTGGAGAGAACGTGTCTGCGTATGTAAGCGGGGGTGTGTCGTATTCCAGGTCTTTGCTTTCATAGTTCAATGATCGAACATCTGTAGGTTGTAGACAAAGTTCTTACCAAGGTCACGTGCAGGGAGGTATACTGTTAGTTTGGCTGGATTTACACACAGGCGTTCAGTGTATACAACAGAGAAAGAAAAACAACCCAGTTGGGCTTTTATACGTGGAAAACAGGTGATTGTCATGAAGAAGTAAGACGATCGCAGCGTGACGGAAAATATCAGCTTTCCAGCTGAGTTCAGCGGAGATCGGCTTTAAGAAGAAGCAGAGAGCGAAAAACATCCGTCATTTGAATTACGAACTTGTTGCAAACGTCCACTGATTTTTCTTTTGCCCATTTTCTTTTTTTATTTTAAAGATAAAAAAGGTGTCATGTTTTGTTATGGTTCTAGAGTTTGCGGTTGACCTTCTTTGGCATGAAGCGATATCTCCGCTCAGATCAGACCTGCAGAGAACTGTTTCCGGTTACTCTGGACTTGGTGGCTGGCGGCTGAAGCCGTGTCCCCATCTTTCAACAATAAAGTAGGGTGGGACTTTCGTGTGACCCTAGCTGTTTACCAGATTTTTTATTCGACCGAATTAAAAGACCTCGAAGTGGGGTAAGAGAGCCGGCGTCTTTGGGATCCCTTTCCTATTGTCTGCGAGTATCTTCGTCCATCAAAGGATTCCTCTGACTTTTCAAAACAATTTAGTAAAAAGGATTAAGAATCACAGAAAAATGATGCACGACGACTTCCAATTGTCCCCAGATATCAGAAGAAGCGGACTGACCGACCGACCCAGCATGTCGGGTGCCACGCTTCAGGTCACTCCGTTATCCGTATCACTGGTAGGTTTTCGGAGAATACATAAGACTTGGAGGGGCCCACTCTTTCCAATCGTTCCGTTAAACGGAACAGAGGGTTTAAAAATGTGCAAAATGCCGCAAA